>CAUYQG010298147.1:0-12552 GCA_963574415.1 Tarsius wallacei
CGCGCTACCTCACCCGACTAATTTTTTTGATTTATTGTAGAGATGAGGTTTCGCCTGCCCAGGCGGGTCTCGAACCCGCGGGCTCAGGCAATCCACTCACCTCAGCCTCCCAAGGCGCGGGATTACGGGCTGAGCCACCGAACCCGGCGAAAATTTTTTTTTTTAATTCAACAAAAATACTTGTACGATAATGTTGAGGAAGTCTCCTTCAAAACAAAAGACAGAGAGAGAAAATAAGGGGGGGAAAAATAAATTTAGGGATCAAGTGTAGCATGAACCACCAGGAGTTCTAGAAAAAGCAGCTCAGAAACTTGGACTACAGGGGAATGAGTTGCCAGAAAGTGGCCATGGTGGTTTATCAAAAAAATAATACCTGAAGTACAAGAGCTTTCTGGCAGAAAGGAGCCCCTAGCATGCTGGAAGAGAAGACCCATCACAAGACACATCACTTTGAACCCTAAAGGCTTCCCAAGAGGGAGGGGCATGAGAAGCCCCTGGTTCCCTCTATAAGGTGAAATGTTAGGAAGATCAGCAAGTCAGAATGACATCTGACTTCTCCACAGCCATGGCAGAAGCTACAAGCAAGAAAGCAATGTCTCATGGAAGTGGAGATTCTAAAAGGAAAAAGTAATTTCCACCGGGCGTGGCAGCTCACGCCTGTATTCCCTGCACTTTGGGAGGCAGAGGTGAGAGGACGGCCAGCACCGAGGGTTTCAAGACCAACCAGGGAAATTGGCAAGACCTTGTCTCTACAATAAACTAAAAATTTAGCTGGGCATGGTGGTGAGGGCCGGTGATCCCAGCTACTTGGAAGGCTGAGGTGGAAGGATCACCTGAATCCAGCAGATCGAGGCTGTGGTATCCGTTAGCATACCACTGCACTCTAGCCTGGGTGACAACTCCAACTAAAAAAAAAAAAAAACTGAAAAAAAAGTACTTCCACCTGGAATTCGATACCTAGCTATCAAATGTGAGTATTAAAAAAAGACATTTCAGCTATGCAAGGTCACACGCAATTTATTTCCCAAGAACCTTTCTCAGGAAACCACTAGAGGATGTGCTTCAACAAAACAGGTCAGTAAGCCAAGGAGAGGAAGACATGAGATCCAGGGGCAGAGCATTCAACCCAGGAGAGAGGAAAGGGGAAACCCAGGGGGATGGCTGTGCCACAGGCAACGAGTCCATATTGGAGCTGGGGTCAGAGCTCCAGGAAGCATGACTCCAAGGGGAGAAAGGAAGGCAAAGAGCAGCTCCTGTGTTTGACTGTACAGAGTTGGGGTAGGGCCCTTTACCACAGACACCCCAGCTCAGGCCTGTCACACCCTTCCACCTGACAAAGGTGCCACAACAGGTTGAATTCCCTTACCAGGATCCAGCTGGTTCCTACAGCAGCCAGTAAATATTGGGCAGGGCTCTCCTCACATCAGGGGAAATCACATTTACTAAAGACTTAGGATAACTTCTGGGCTAGTTAACGATGCAAGTATTCAGAGGGAAGTCCTGCAGGGTTAAACGCTGCCACACGTCAAGAGGGAAGCTCTTGACCCAGATCCAGCCTGCAGCTTCCTCCTGCAGAGCTGCTGCAGACTTCCTCCTATGGTTGGCACCCAGGGGCACCCAGGGCACACACACCCTGCCTGCTCCTCCAAACGCCTGATAAGTAAAGGCACAGATGTGAATGGGCTTCCAAGTGTCACTTCCAGTTGTCACCAGGGTGTCACACTCACGGTCATATATCCCCCCTCCTCACTTAGGAACCGTCGGATGGCACAGAGGGCTGCCAGGACACACTGCCTTCAGGAGAGAAAACACAGGGTCAGTCTAGCATCCGACCCTGGCTGCAGGAAGGTAACAAGTCTTGGACACACCCTACCCAAGATAGCAGAAGGAATAGTTCCTAGATCTCCTTTTCACTTTCCAAGGTTTCTCTTCTCTTTCAAAGACTTGGATAATTTTCAGCATTTGGCTAGCTCTGCTCCTGACAGGGGAAACCTATGTGCTCCTGGCCACTAGAATTTTTTTTAAGTTCCACTTTCCTGTATTTTCCCTCATCATCACATTGTGTACAAATCAGTACTGCCATTTTGCCATATTTGTGAAGGGTTTTCGGGGTGTCTTTTTTTAAAGAGATAAGATCTCGTTCTGTCACCCAGGCTGGAGTGCAGTGACATGATCACAGCTCACTGCAGCCTGGAACTCCGCGGTGGACTCAAGTGATCCTCCCTCCTCAGCCTCCTGAGGAGCTGGGACTATAGGCACATGCCACTGCACCTGGTTCATGATTTCTAATATTATACATTTTCCCTTATTATCATCATAAGCTCTTTCAAACCAGACACTTTCTTGAGTGCATGAGTATCAGGGGCTGGTGGTGGGAAAATGAGAGACACTATTGAGACAGGAGATAACTAGAGAAAGGCTAGGTAGACAGGGCAAGTCCTCTGGTAACAATGTAGTAAACAACCTTCAGCAGGCATCTCAGGCTGATACACTTGTGATGGTAAGCAAGCTCCCTGCAAGCCTCTCAAGCTAGAGCTTAAGTACTAATTGCTGGGATGGAAAAACGACCAATCAGCTCACAGCTAGTGCTAACCAATTAGCTCAGTCTTAGGGCTATATAAGCTCCAGGTTTCAGTTCCAAACCAGCAATTCCTTCAGGTCCCCTCCAACAGTGGGAGCTTTTCTTAATAAATCTTAGTAAATCCTGTTTTCTCACTTTCCGGCTGTCCGTGTCCCTCATTCTTTCTGGGCACAAGACAAGAATCCCAACCTGAAGAACTGCAGAAGATCGTCAGAGTCAAAGAGCTGTGTACCCCGGCGGCTGGCTTGCCAACTGACGGAGCCAGGTGAACTGAGAGAGCTGCTGGGAGAAGGCAAGACTCTGAGCCTGAGACACTTCTGGGGGCCATAACACTCTCAGGGCTTGGCTTGCAAGCCTACTGGAGCCAACACTCTGGTGGATGGACTTGCCAGCCCACCGAATCAGCAACACTCTCAGGGCTTGGCTTGCCAGCCCATTAGAGCTGACACTTCCAGGGCCAGACTTACCAGTCCCTTGAGCCGACCCTTTCTGGGACTGGGCAGGCTGACTCATTGAGCTGATATTCTCGAAGCCCAGGGTGACCTGAAAAATCCATATCACTATTGCTGGCCTCCAGGGCAGTGTTAGGCTTAATGTTCGATTTTCTGTCCTGGGAGAGAGAACTCCTCCCACCACTCCTTCTAGAGGAGGGTGCTGTGTCTCTACCTCTATCGTGTCCACATACCCTCCAGAATGTGAAACCCTCACCCATGATGAACCACTGACTATGCCTTCAGAACGTCTCAGCCTTTCCATTGGCTGCTGCAAAATGGACTGGCACACATAAGGCTCTTTCTCATTTTATCCACTTCTTCTATAAGGTCTGGAGATAGATAAGTTACTCTTACTTCTTAATTTACGTATTACCTTCACTTTTTCTATGTGAGAATAAAGTTAGATCTCCTGGCTTTGTTGATCTTTGGGTTTTGTCAAAGTCAAAGGACTACACTGTCAGAGCTCTCACCAGGCCAGCATGCTGAAGTTTGGGGACAAAAGCTGATCTGAGCAGGGAGCAGCCTGCTAGCCACAGAGAAATTGGTGGCAGAGCTGAGTCCATTCGTTAGAAGGAGCTCTGCTACTATGTCTCCTGTGAACTTTCTGTGCTCCAATGGGTCTTCCAAAGAAAACCTCAAAGTGCTTTCTTCTGCCAAAAAAAAAAAAAAAAAATCAGAATTCAGAGAGTCCAGGTAACTAGCATTGCTGGACCCATTTTTTATCATTTGCATTTAATGACCCATGTTCTGGGCTAACATCTCTTTTGTGGGCTGTTCTAGCCATGACCTCACCACATGAAAAAGATCTAAGACCCCAGTGGGGATGCTGAGAGAATAGCTTGGGAGCCTGTGTGTGTGAGTGTGTGTGTGTTTGTATGTGTGTAAATGGGATGAATGGCTGCAGACATGCATGCTGGGTGGGTATGTGTGTGTTGTGCCCATGTGTGTATATGTAAACCTGTGGGTGTGCATGTATGTGCATTCACTGGACCCATGTGTGAGTATAGTTGTGTATGCACACATGAGTGTGCCCAGCCCCTTGTGTATGTGATATGTGACTAACTGGGCACAGGTAAGAATGAATGTGCCAACATGTGTGCACATGATACATGTGTGTGCATGCAGTCATGTGCATGTGTATAAGTGTTTGTATCTGTGTGTCCAAGCATGTGCACATAGAATATGCCATGTGTGGGGTCCATATGCATACACATGGGTGTCTATACCATACCTTTGTGTGGTATTTGACAGTGTGAGCACATATATAAGTGTAAATGTGTGTATGGACTCACATGCACATAGGGTGAACAAGTGTGTATGTGTCCACACTTGTGCCTCTGTGGTATACATGTGTGTACACACCTCCCTTTATGTATGGTGGGTGACTGCATGTGTGTGGAAGAGTTGACAAAACAGGCCTGAGAACGCCACCCTCCAAAAAGTCTGCTTGCAAGATTAGCCCTTGGCAGGGGTCTGAGAACTTGAATGGTGAACAGTTTCCTACGATGATGGAAAACTTTCCCTAAATAATAAGAGTAGCTCATTGTGTGTAGACTAATACACAAACAATATGGTTTAAGCTGTGTTCCTGTTGGGAGTCTGGAGTCTGGAATTATGGTGTATGTTAGGCACAGGTGCCTATATGACCTGCCCTCAGTAAAACCTTGGTCAGTGAGACTCCAGTAAACTTCCCTGGCAGATATTACTTCACATGTGTTGTCATAGTTCAATGCTGAAGGAATTCAGTGCATCCTGTGTGACTCCACCATGGGGAGAAGAATCTTGGATTCTTGCTCCTGGTGTCCTTGGTACTTCACCCCAGGCCCCTCTCCCTTTGCGGATTTTGCTTTGTGTTGTTTCACTGCAATAAATCTGAGCCATGAGTCCAGCTATATGCTGAGTCCTATGAGTCATCATCCTAGCAAACCACTGAACCATAGGGCAGACTTGGTGACCTTTAATACATCATGTATGAGTGTACTCAGTTGTGTATGTGTATGTACAGGTGAGCACACATGTGCCTATGTGTGTCCTTGCCTTCATGGACATGGCCCAGGAGCATTGTCAATGAGAAGTAACATTTTGAAAATAACCTTTTTTTCCTGAGTGGTAGGTCTCAACAGTGACACACACATATGTGTGAGTCCAAGTATTAAATGTGTACGTACACACATGTGTGCATATACCATCTTGTATTATGAGACTGTATGTGCACAGGGGTAAGTTTGTATGCAGCCATGTGTACATGTCATGTGTATGTGTGTGTCTAGATATATGGCTGTGAGATACACACATGCATGCATGTGCCCACATATGTGCACAGGGGGCCTGTGAGTGGCATGGGGCTGTGTGAAGGAGTGTAAATGTGTCTGATGGCATTTGTATAGACATGTTCTTGCATGTGCACCCATGACTGTGCATGCACTTTTCTAGACCTTCCGCAGTGTCCATTATCAGAGATGGGCCTCAACATTGTGTGGCTTTAGGGACATCAACAATATGTAAGTGGCTGGGTCTCTAGGAAATGCAGACTTCTTTTCCTGGGTTTTCCATTTTAAAAACTCTGGTCCTTTTTTTTTTTTTTGAGTCGAAGTCTCACTCTGTCACTCAGACTGGAATGCAGTGGCACAATCAATTTCACCACAACCTCGACCTCCTGGATCAGGCAATCCTTCTGCCTCAGCCTCCTGAATAGATGAGACTATGGGGTCACATCACCATGCCCAGCTCATTTACTTTGATTTTTTTTTTTTTGAAAGACAAAGTCTCACTCTATTCTCTAGGCTGGTCTCAAAGTCCTGGGCTCAAGCCATCCACTTGCCTCAGCCTCTCATAGTGCTGGGATTACAGGTATGACCCACCATGCCCAGCCCTCCGGTCCATTTGTTTTACCAATTATTTGTGGGAAATTGTGGGCTAGTTAATGGGAAATGGCCCTGTGACCCAGTGGTCAGGCCAGGTTTTGGACACAGGAGAAAGTGTTCCTAGGACAGTCAAAAGTTATATCCACAGAAGGCACCAATGAGCCAGGGCTCAGCTTCTTTTGTGGGGTGGACTTGAACCAGCTCTCCAGTCTCTAAGTCTAGGACTTCCCTTCTGAATTAATCCCAATATCCCTACCTTTGAGGGGCAGCCTGAACGGAATGCTAGCAGATACTGGGAACACCAGCTCCCTCACTCTCCACTCTCCCCACAAACACTATGGACTCAGACAGGCTGGCTTCAATTTCAAACCCTGGGTAACTTCAGAAAGCACCATCACTTTCTTACCTCAGTCTCAGAAGCTGGAAAAGTGAGGCACCACCACTGCTGCAAAAGCTTATAGGGAAGATCAAAGGAACTAGTCCCACAGCTTTGAGTCATTTTTAAATTGTTTTTGGGTTTTTTTTTAATTGGAGTACCACCCTGTAGCCCAGACTGGAGTGCAGTGGCATGCTTATGTCCACGGCAGCATTGACCTGCTGGGTTCAGGCGATCCTTCCGCCTTAGCCTTCCAAATAGCTGGAACCACAGGCATGCGCCATCATACCCAGCTAATTTTTTGATTGATTGTACAGATGAAGGCTCGCCAAGTTGCCCAGGCTGGTCTTGAACCCTTGGGCTCAGGCAATCTATCTCGCCTCCAACTCCCAAAGTGCTGGGATTATAAGCTTGAGCTACCGCACACAGCCTTTAGGTTGTTTTAAAATCTGCATTTAATATTCTTTGACCTACCCACTACTATTAGAATAATGGGCAGTGTTTAGCAGTAGATGGGCTTAGATTCGGGGATCTGAAGTAACTTCCTGTCTTGTGTGAGACTACTGGCCTCTCTGAGCCTCAGTTTCCTCATCTGTAAAAGCAGAAGGTGACAATGGGCAACAAGCACCCAACACACAGTAGGTTCAGATATTAGTCCTATCCTTTTGGTCTGACTCAACATCCCCAGAGGGCACAGTCTTGAGTTTTACCCACAATTTGGCCACAGACACCTGAACGTCAGACTCCCCTCCCTCCTTAGTGCCACAGCCTGGCCCATCCCCAGTGATGCAAGAACAAGGGCAGTCTAGTCGGAAGGTCCAAGCCCCACAATGGCCCCGTGGTGGCCAGACAAGGAATACGTAGCCCAGTGTCCCAACATCCAAGGCAGCCCAGTTACCCTCTGGCCTGAGGCTAGGCTTGATTTGGGGAAATCACTAGAGATGGGTCAACCTCTGTTCACTGTCCTACCCTAGTGGCTAGGCTAAAAGCAAGTCTCCACCACCCTTGGCTGATTAGGGGCTTCTAGGTCCCCAGCTAAGACCTACCAAGAAGAACACAGCATAGCTGCTTAGACCGCCAGCAAGTGCTCAGGGATGCTGGTCCCTTGGAGAAAGCATTCAGCTCTGTCTGAAAGTTGAGGTAGTTAGCATATGAAAATTTATAGCTTGTGAATAATGACAGGAGTTCTAATTACTCACACAACAGCATTTTGGATGCTTCATAGAAAAATCAGGCATGTTCTCCAAATACCAAGAACCAAGCACATGGCAAACATGCTCCAAATACACAGAAAGGGGCTCACTGTGGGACAAGACAGTAAAGCCCCCTCCATCCCTGAGGTCTGGTCCCTGCTCCCATTCAGGCTCCCCTTTCCACCACCTGTCATCCCCATGGGGGGACTGGTGACCTCTGTGCAGCAGACCTGACCTGCCCAGGCTGAGCTTATCACCTTCCTGAAGTTCCACCCTCCCCTCCCATAGAAGGGACAGGCCAGACACCAGAGGGCTACCCACCCTCTCATCTCACTCCAAAAACCATCACATTCCAACCCCATCACAACCTGAGAGGTCAAGAGACTGGCCCCGTCACACAGCCGTGGGGCAGAGTAGGGCCAGGGCTCAGAAGCAGCTCAGTTGTTCACCAGCAGCTTGCCTCCAGGGGCTTGCTTCTCAGTCAACAAGCAGTAACTTGTTAGCTTTCTCTACAACAGTACCTCCCACCATACTTCCCCATCACACAAATATTTACTTCCTGATTTTCAGGCCCTTTCCATTGTTGGGAGGAAAAACTCAAAAGATTTGTAGGTCTTGACCATGTCCCAGGAATACTGGCCAATGCTGAATTCTAGGAGGAAAGAGAGGTTCAGCCACCCCCACCAACTCTGGACCTTGACCCTTCTAAGCCCAGCCCACAGTCTAGCATTTTCCCCTCTCCCACAAAGCCCCAATGTCCCTAGGACAGCTGGAGCCATGTCTCATCCTGAGTGGGCCCACCAATCCAGGTCAGGCATGAAGTCAGTTTCTTAGAAACATAGGTCTTGCCTCTGGTGGGCAGACCCACCATGACAGTTGGTCATGCAAACTAAAAGTGAAGCAGCACACAGTGTCAGACAAAGGACAGGACCCCATCCCGCCCTCTCTGCCCGTGGTCTCTCAGCCTCAGGGTACAAGACTGGCAATATATGAACTTTCCTGGGCTCTTAGCATCAGACAGCTCCCCACACACCCCCAGACCATGGTCTCAAGCCACCATTGTTATGTCCCCCCCTCCCCAGACCCCTCTGTGCCTGGGAAAAGCAGTGGGATCACGCCAGCACTTCTCATTCTTATGTGCACCACTAGATATAAAGCTCAATCAGCTGCCCGCTAGAGAGTTCCCCACTGCATGAAGGATAAAACCCAAACCCAGTGGAGTATCCAACACCCTGGCTTTATGGTCCAGGAATCCATACCTAACCTTCTCATATCTCCCCCACCCCCATAACCACTCAACCCCAGGGCATGTCATCCTTGTGGTGGCTTTCTTTTATGCAAAGCCCAGCTCAAAAGACACTTTCTCGCTGGGTCCTTTCTCCAAGGCATCTCCATGCCTACCTAGTACACCCTGAGCCTCAGTCCTGGTCACCTCACTCAAGAGACTATTCTCTCAGACTGATCACTTGGAGCTGATGCAGTCCTGCAGTGTCTGAGGCATTCAGGGCCCGGGGCCTGGCACAGAGTTGGTGCTCAGGAACAATGGGCAGGAAAAGGGAGGGAGCCATCTAGAAGATCACCAGAGTGAGGACCACAAGGGGTCGAGATGAGAGACCCAGACTGATGCCCACAAGGACAGTCCCTCTAATAGCCCACCCACCACCACCCATGTGCCACCAGGTCAGTGTGCCAACCAGTTGCTGAGGTTAGAGGTGGGGAAGGTTCTGAATACATCCCCCCACATCCCCAGCTGGCTAGGACAGATACCAAGGCAGCAGAACTGAGAGCCTCATGAGACCCAGCTCAGTTTTCTCTGCTGACAAATGGGGTCACAGGACCCTCAGGAAGCTTCTCTTTCATCATCCTGAGGATGGGGTCAGGTAACACCGCAGCAGTCAGGCACATGGACAGATATAGAGACCTGTCCCTGATCCACCTCTGCTCACTTGGTTCTGCAAGTGCCTTTACTTGATCACCCTCCTTAGACAAACACTCCCCACCCCAAGTTGTCCGCCTCAGTGCATAGAAGCCCCAGAAGCACCTCTGCGGCTTCTGGCTTTTTTTTTTTTTTTGAGTCAGAGTCTTACTCTGTCGCTCAGGCTGAAATGCAGTGACAAGCTCACTGCCACCACAGACTTGACCTGCTGGGCTCAGATGATCCTTCCGCCTCAGCCTTCCAAGTAGCTGAAATTACAGGCAGGAAGTATCTTAATTCACTTTCCAGAATTTCATTTTTACCAATTAACACTTTTATCATGAGTTTATACATTTTTTTGAATGAGCCTCTGTCTTATCATCAGGAAAATGCAATGTGCACCATCAACAAACATACACATATACAGAGTAGGTTAAATGTGTCAGGCTCTGATAAAACCATTTTATAACACGTTAGTCCCCAGCCTGGCATGGTGGCTCCTGCCTGTAATCCCAGCACTTTGGGAGGCAGAGGTGAGAGGATTGCCTGAGTCCAGGGGTTCAAGACCAGTCTGGTCTGATTAATAAATCAAAAAATTAGACAGACATGGTGGCCCACGCCTGTGATTTCCACTACTTGGAAGGCTGAGGTGGAAAGATCGCCTGAGTCCAGCAGGTGGAGGCTGCAGTGGCTGCAAGCATGCCACTGCACTCTAGCTTGGGCAAGAGGGTGAGACTCTGACTCAGAAAAAGTTAGTCTTGTCTTTTATTATATCCTTTATCTCCCTCTTGTCTTTGAAGATGCTGTGGGGACAAGGGATGGGGGAGAGACCCAGAAATTCAGAACCCCCATGGCTCGCTCTCTTGTTTGGCCCCCACCTGAACCCTCTTGTGTCTCCCCAGCTCCAAGCCTTGTACACTTTCTGCCCCAGCTGCCACAAACACTGCTAGAACCTGGGTCACACGGCCCTCTAGAGGTGTCCTCCATAACATCCTTGGTAGGGTCCCTGCATCTTCAAATTCTCTCTGCCCAGTGTGTGCCCAGCCAGGAGCCAGGTACTAGGAGCATGGAAAACAAGGCTGACCTCATGCCAATGCTGTAGTGGCCTATGCCAACCCCTCCCTGCCACAACCCTGCCCTGGTCAGTCCTCCAGGTCATGCCCCAGCTCTTCAGAGCCCTAAGATGATGCTGACTTAAGGACCCTTAAGATGAATCTGACACAGAAGTCTTGCCCACTTCATAGGAAACGAAGATTCAGAAGATCCACATGCTGGAAGCCCACCTGGACCTTTCCCAGATCAGCTTTAGCTGCCTACCCTGGGAATACCCTACCCCAGGCAGGGTCAACTACTTCCTCCTTCCTTATCCTCCCTCTGTGGAGTCCACCTCACCCTCCCTTCACCCCACTCCCAGCAGCTCTGAGCACAGCCTTGGGCAGCTCTGATGAGCAGGATGCCCCTTGTGACCTCCTCACTATTCTCCAAAGTCAGCTTTTCTGTCTTTTTCCTACCCACTGCCAAGTCCATCTTTGGGTCACCTTGGCCCCAGAGGCCTCATCACCACATGCCCACAGCCTGCCCAACCCACAGCCTTGTTGCAGAAGCTACCTCCTCTAACATCCACAGACACCCAGCACCTCCTGTGGCCTCTCCTTTCTCTTCTTCCCCAGCTGTCCTGGGCTCGTAATCAAGGGCTGAAGGTAGGAGAGAGCCGGGACAGGGCAGATGGCTGGGGCTGTTTCTGGGAGGCCATCCCCATTCCCAGACAATATGAGCCTAGTTCCCAGGAAATGCAGCAGCCCTGCACCTCCCACTCTTCCCCCAAAAGTCTGAATCTGGGCTGACCCAGACTTACCCTCCCAAGTCCCCATATCCAGATGAGAGGCCACAGGTCAACATTAGATGCCCGGGGTCCCTCCCCAAGGCCAGGGCCCACATCTGATCTGAGGATATGCTCCATGGCCCTATTTCTCAGGTAGGAAACTGAGGGTCAGGGAGGGAAGGAGGGCCCAGGATCACAGAGCCAGCCCACAGTGCAGGACGGACTCAGCACTGCTCCTAACCCTCAAGACCTCACCTCCTACACATTGCACTAGCACCACACGCCCTGCATCTATACCCTTGCTGGTTCCCTCCAATGAAATGCTCTCCTAGCCTGCTTGCACAGCATCAATAGATGCCCAATAGAATAACTGGCCCTCATGGTTTTTCCCTCCTCAGGGCATCCCAAAGTAAACCTGGAATCCTGTCCTGGGCGTGGGAAGTATGCTGGCATGTCAGTGTGCACTTGTGTGTGAACATGTCTGACTCAGCCTCTCCCAACGATGAACCTGCTGGCCTGACCCTGGTTAGCTACCATGGTGCCCTCTGCCCTGATGACTGGATCTTCTCCCAGTGTCTAAGTCGGGAGGCCATGGGGTGGCCCAAGTCCTCTGTGCTGAAACTCCTCCTAGTCCCCTATCTGTTAGCCAGTCCTGGCAGAACCGCCAGACCACCTCCACAGCATAAAGCCCAAGAGGCGTCAGTGTGAGGCACACAGACACGCTGGCACAGCTACACGTGCACACACACAGATGCACACATAGGAACACACACACCAACAAGCCCTGCACTCAGGCATGTGCACAGAGATAGGAAACTTGTAATGGGACCTGTTGCTCTCTGCTGCACACCTTCACCTTTGTCACCCCACCCCCACCGCTACTGTCACTGGGGGTTTAGGGGTTTCCAGGAACCCCAGCTTCCTCTGGCCATTTCCAGTAAAGGATTGTTCCCAGTGTCTCCCTGGGCCCAGAGCTCACAGGGAGCATGAGGTTCCCATTTGGGGATATGCCACGTGACTAAGTAGCCAGTGAACCCTGATCTGCACCTCCTGATTCCAGCCTGGCACAGGGCACACGTAGGTGCTTAGTGAATCAGGACCAGCAGGGCACACAGAGCTAAGAGGCTCATGACCAGAACAGAGTACACAGAGGGTGTTTAGAAAAAAGCTCAGGACTGGCACAGGGCACAGAGTAGACACCCTAGAAATGGTAGTTTAAGTGCTGTGAAAAACTACGTCATATGAAAAACTACCCAATGAGCCCCTGGACCACCCCCCCCCCCACCAAAACTGGTGTGACCCCTGGG
>CAUYQG010298153.1:0-25633 GCA_963574415.1 Tarsius wallacei
GGTCTGCATGGCTTTTTTAGTTCAAAATCTCAAATTACAAACTTGGTTTATATTGTTTTAAAATAAAATATTTTTTCCGGGCTCGGTGGCTCAGCCTGTAATCCTGTGCTTTGGGAGGCTGAGTGGATTGCCTGAGCCCGCAGGTTCGAGACCCACCTGGGCAACTTGGCGAGACCTCATCTCTACAATAAATCAAAAGATTAGCTGGGTGTGGTAGCATGCGCCTGTAGTTCCAACTACTTGGAAGGCTGAGGTGGAAGGATCACCGGAGCCCAGCAGGTTGAGGTTGCAGTGGCCAGGAGCGGTCACTGCACTCCAGTCTGGGTGACAGAGTGAGACTCTGACTCACAAAAAAAAAAGGAAAAAAAAGGATACTCTAGGATCCAAGCTCATTCTTCTCTAGAACTCGCAGTGTTGCTTTGGCACTGGCTGTGGCGACTTCTGAATGCTACCACCACCACACTGTGAAGCCATGATCCCTGAGCTGATCTCATCTTATTACTTGTTCAGCAAGCATCGGTGAAGACATAGACCTATTCTTTAGGTGAGTACACATTTTACAGAAAATAAACTCCTACTGTTACAAACCAAAACAAAACGAAAAGTCTGGATTTTATGTTTTATGCACACTGGAGTTTTTTTTTTAATGAAGTGATCTCATATGCTGAGTTGTAAAAATGACCCCATTTCTTTGGAACTAATTTTATAACTGACTTTAATCTATTACTTGATGTATTTTTTTGTTTTTTTGGTATGATATAGAAGTTGTTTTCAGATCTCCTGAATTTTTTTACTTATAAGTAGATTTATTGACTTGCAGATTTTATACGTGGTTTAGGAGCATTTTATTCTATTTGTAAAAATATATGACATTCAACTCTGAAAGTGGTAAAGTGTGTACATTAGAGAAAATATTTGGCTATACATAAGAAGATAATGCATTGAACGATTTGGGCAAAAATTTGTTTTTGCGTGTTGGTAAATGCCTCTTCAACACCTCAGTTAGACTGCCTTAAAGTTAAATATAGTAGAAAATGAATGGTCCTGCAGAAAAGTCTCACTGGAAAACATGCAGAAATGCCAGAAATAGGATAGTATATTTATATAGTGTAGAAAGGACTTCGTTTCTCTAATAAAAGTATTTTAGAGCCTTGATTATTGTCTAATGCTGATTATTATTACATGTTACATCTTTTTACCATGTGAATGAGGACTAGGTAATAGCTTAGAAAATACTGCTATGATTTATTCTTTTTTTGAATTAAGTAGTGTAATTATTAAGGATAGAAAGGCAAATATAAAACCTTGGTACTCTTTTCCCTAGGTATATGTGGGGATTGTTTACAGGATACCTTCCCCATGTACCAAAGCAGTGTGCCCTGCAGAATTGAGTAGATGAAAAACCCACCCTCAGGATTCACACCCCACGAATACAGTATTTACATTCATTTTTGATGGGAAAAAAATCCCTATAAGTGAACCCTGGCATCTGAAACCCGTGTAGTTCAAGGGTTATTTGCATGTTTCTGTAAAATAGCTCCGTTTGAGCTTTGAAATTTGATTTAATTTTACAAAGTTCAGCTATTTTAACACTTGTGATTTTAGAAATTGATTTGGCAGGAAGATGGCACTGGAGTCGCATATCACCCGGGAGGCGATCAAGAAGGAGCTGCAGAAGCCGATCGACCGTGAGAAGACGTGCCCGTTGCTGCTGCAAGTCTTCACCACCACCAACAGCCGCCACGACCACATCGACGAGTTCTCCCGCGGAAACGTGCCATCCAGCCAGCTGCAGGTCTACACCTGGATGGATGCGACCTTGAAAGAACTGACTAGTTTAGTGAAAGAAGTCTACCCAGAAGCTAGAAAGAGGGCACACACTTCAATTTTGCCATCGTTTTCACGGATGTTAAAAGACCTGGCTACCGAATTAAGGAGATTAGCAGCACCATGTCTGGCAGAAAGGGGTCTGATGACTCCATCACCCTGCAGTCGCAGAAGTTTCAAATAAGAGATTATTTGGACACAGTTATTACCCCTCCAAACTGGGCACCACATCCCCTGGGAAGCATGAGGCCATATTAAATTATATTTTACTATTTCTTGAATTTATTTTTCGGTCAGTTATGTAAAATAAACTTATGTAACCCCCCCATTATTGCCATTAAGCCTTTAAATTCTAAGCAAATTATAATGCATCTATTTAGGCATTAGCCTTGGAGGTGCTGTGGTGTGATCACTAATAGAAAGTCTGTATGTTTGCATTCTGTGTGCAGCTGTATTGTTAAATGCATGTGTCATGAAAAAATTGATTTCAGATGGTGGATTGTTTGAGATATCAATGGAGAGAAGTCTGACTTTGACTATGCTTGTGTTTGCACATTTTTCATGCATTTTTATCAATAGGTTACAATCAGAGCAATTTCTGGATCATGAGTGACAGGTGGAAGGCATACAGAGAAGTGGTATGTACACTTCTTCAGTTTATCAATTTTTAAAATTCTCATTATCTCTCTCCTCTTTTTTTTTTTTTTTTTTTTTTGGAGTTGGAGTCTCACTCTGTCACCCATGCTAGAGTGCAGTGGCACATTCATGGCCACTGCAGCCTAGACCTGTTGGACTTACATGATCCTTCTGCCTCAGCCTTCCAAGTAGCTGGAATTACAGGCCTGCATCACCACACCCAACTAAATTTTTTTTTTTTAATTTATTGTAGAGATGAGGTCTCACTAAGTTGTCCAGGCTAGTCTTGAACCCATAGGCTCAGGCAATCCTCTTACCTTGGCCTCCCAAGGTGCTAAGACTGTAGGCGTGAGCCACCATGCCTGGCCTCATTTTCTCTCTCACGAAGATGTTATATTAACGATTAAATCCCAAAATCGATAAAGAGTCCCTGGAATAGTAAAGCTAGTAGAGTATACTGCTGATTGAATTAACATAACGACTTAGAAAACAATGCTCAATTTGCCTGTTTTACCTTGGAGAGCAAGGCTAGCTCCTTTTAATTGTGGTAAAAGGTATGAGTTCAGCTTCAACACTTATAAGCAGGTTGCTTTTGGAGAAGTCATGATAGGATGATTGTTAGAATTACACGAAATAATGAAGGTAGAAGAGCTTAGTTGCTGCCCTTCCCTAAACTAGTCACTCAGAAGTAACTGTGTGATTGATTTTCAGATCAGTCAGGTCTGACCTCTTGAATTTATAGTTTGGTAAAAACACTGAAGTCCAAGCATTCTGGGGAGCACTAACATCTCAAAAAAACCCCCACATCCTTTTGTACAGGAAAAAAGAGTTTGGGGAGGTGAGCTTGTATTGATTAGACAACCAACACATTTTTATACAGGTCTTGATCTCCCTTTGTGCCTCAGGTTTCCATCTCTGTCATTTGCAAAGTATAGTCCATCCTCCTCTAGACAGATGAATATTATTGAATCACAACCTGATTCAAACTTTGCTTTGATCTTTGTCTCTCTGGGGTAGACAATGAAATTATTCTGGTTTTCTTCCCTAAAAAGAAAAAAAAAAAAGACTCAGACATCCAACTGTCCTTCCAGAAATAACTCACCTGCCTCATCTTCCTGAACTACCTGGTAGACCCAGTCATCATAAATTCTATAAATTAGAGGGTATAGAATTAGGAACTGAAAGCAATTCATAATGTTGAATACAATGATGTCCAGGGCGAAGAAAGTGGAGTGTGAACAGTGATTTTAAAAATGTGTCTGTGAAGTCTGTGGAATTAGACAATGATCAGTTCAAGTGGGTAAAATTTTTTAAATTAAAAAGGTAAGGTAGAGAGAAAATATGTTGTGAAGGGCACAGGGGCAGGATGGCAGCGGGAGTATCTGCTGTCTGTGAGTGGGTGAAATTTAATATGAGGAAAAGAATCAAAGAAAAAAGACCAAGGGGAATGAGAGAATGAATAGATAAATATTGGGTGGAGATGAACAATGGATGAGGATTAATGTTCTTAGAATGGTGGGGCAGTAGAGAGCCTGTGATTAGATAGCAGGAAAATAGAAATTTGAAGGATAGAAGTCATTCTGAGGGCTTGGAGTTAAACATTTTCTAAGATCATTTTGTTTGATGGCTTCCATCCTGAATACAATATATGTACAACATTTCTCCTAAATCTTTAGGCTGTGAAGCGAGGAGGTTTGAGACAAGAGACTAATTCAGTAGCAGATATCATAAATGTTACATATAACGTTTTACAATAATAGATTTGAATTGTTTTCAGGTGATATTTCAGATTTGAGAGGATATGTATTTAAAAAATTAAATCTGAAAGGCTTTTCTTCAGATGTTCAAGAATGTGTGGATCAGATGAATACTGAGGGTAGGGCTTACTTAGTTCTTATTATTCATAAAGAATGGGAAATAAATGAAGGAAAGCATGATGAATTTGTGGACTCTGAGATGCAGAAGGACATGCAGTAGGATGTACATAGCTGTTGGGTAGAGGACGTGAGTCAGAGCAGTGGATGAAGTTAATGTGTTAGAGTAAGGAGTTGGCCTGGGCATTGACCTAGAAATCCATGTTCCTGTAGTGCTACATGTTCCTACGGTCAGAGATGATTAGGGATGTGTATAGGAAGCTGCATCCCATTCTCCACAAGGAAGAAAAATAACATTTAGAGAGAATAAAAAAAGAACGCCATGAGATTTTTCAACAATCTAAGAGAAGTAAAGCCAAAATGAAGCAAAAGAGGAAACACCTTAAAGAAATGTATGAAAAACTGATGGACAAGAGCCAAAACCTGATGGAAATAAGTCACAAACCAGAAATGGAGCTGCTCCAGGTAGGGACAGAGAATAAGCCTTAATGGTTTGTACTGCTCCCATTCACATCTTGGCCCTCCATTATCTATTTCGTACCAATGACACTCCTTATCATCTCCTGCACCAATGATGGAAAATGTTTTCACCTGGGAGGAGTAGAGACTAAACAGTAACTCCTAATTCATTTGTAAATGCAAGGTTTTATGGAACTGTGATGTAGGTTTGTAGGAACTATTTATTTCTAAATTTCTCTTCACCCATTTCATTTATCTAAAAACAAAACTAGAGACTTATTCATGGAAATTCAATTTTTGTCTCCATTGAGCAGTAAGTAGAAACTTGGGAACTACTAATGTTTACTTTCTCATCACGTTTAGAGTCCAAGCTCTGAAAGGCCCTCGGTTTGAGACATATTGGCCACCTTGGGGAGAAGTCCTGGGAAAGATCCCCTTGCAGACAGCTGGTGGTTTTCAGTAATGCACAGTCACTACCCACTTCTTTCTCTTGATTCACTGTCATGATTGTGAATTTATTAAAAATTTAGTTCATGTTAATGTTTATCTGAGGGCTAAAAGGACAAATACAAGCACGATTGAGGTGATGGTATTTGATACCTTTCTAAGCCAGAGACTAAATGGGAGAATAGAAAACCTCTAAAAGTCTAAGCTTTTCTTTCTTTCTTTTTTATTCTTTACAGGAGTTGGGAGGCATGCTGACAAGGTACATTTGTCTCCAAATGCAACCTGGGGAACCCTTGGTCTATGAAAATGATCTAGCTGTCTTGAACAAAATGGAAACGATATATTATTTTGTTAAATCATTGGTGTTGTGTGCTGTGTTGACTATATTTTCTTATGCTCCTTCATCAGAAATTAGTGAGTTTTTTGTTTTACTTTATTTAATTTTTCCTGTGTAGCTCAGGGGGTTACATGTTGGAGAACTGAATGCAGAAGTTGCTAGACAATGGTTGCCTATGTTTTGAGGATTCAGAATCATAAACATTAGAGATAAGTAAAGTACTTGTGGCACACAGTAGGTGAAAGGTAAGGACCTTTCAGAGGCAGGGGGAAACAGAAGCCTAGTGGGAAAGATTTCTTATGAGGGCCATATCCCTGTCCCAGGATTGTGGAGGTGCACTACACTTCAGAAAAGGGTTTTGATGAAGCATTTTCAGTTGGTGCCTGTCATTTCTTAAATGCACACATCAGAAAGGACGTATTTCTCCTTTTATGTGTGAAGGAGGGTAACATTACAGTCTCTTGACCATCTCTCCATTGGGTCCTCACTAAGCAGAGAAACCTCTGGGCTGGGCTGGTGTGTTTCTTGATTTTGAGAATTGAAGTGTGTGTTTTTTGAATGTTGCCAAAAGTTTCCTCATATGGAGGTATCCCGCTGGTTCCTTTAACTCCCTGATCAGGCCATTCTCTTACACTAGACACAGACGATCAGGGATAAACCAGGAAACTGCCTGTGTGTCTGGGGTCTCCACATATGATGGAGCTCATCTCAGTTAAAGCAAAGCAATATCTTACTGTCTTTTAAGTTTTTTCTATTTATCATAACTTCATTTTATTGTTATTAAATAAGATACATTGTGAAATGAAAACATTTTTATTTTATTTTAATTATAATCATCTGCTTATTGTGCGTTTCATCTGTTTTATGAGTTTACGCAATGGATTCGGAAAACTTGTGGTGTGTTATTCACCTTAATGGTCTAATACAGGAACACAGTTTACCTATCATGAACAGACCTGGTTTTCTAGAGTGCACATGTCAGGCTGAGATAGTCCCCTCCTGGTGATTTATTAAATCCTACACATCTATTCATCTTTAGGGGGAAGACTATTAAACACAGAAGTCTTCACCGATTCCAGAACCGGAATAAACTTTTTTTTTAGTCATGTGTTATATATGGACAGGGATATGTTCTGAAAAATGCTTTCATTATTGGGTGATTTCATCATTGTGTGATTATCGTAGAGTATGCTTCCCCAAACCAAGATGGTATAGCTGTCTACAAACGTAGGTTACGTGCCTGAGCTCCCCATGCAGCAAAGCTGTTCTCCGGGGCTCCCTGGGTATACCACGATGGTTATCTCCAAGTATCAACCTTCTCACATCCTCAGAAAGGTTCATGTAGTGACTGGCCATTTCCTTACTCAGAGGATTATCCATTGCAAAAAGAGGCAAAAACCAGATCAGTGAGTGTCCTGAAGGTCAGAGACTTTCTGCCTAGATATTCACTTCCTATTCTCCTCCTCCAAGAAAATACAGAATAGAGAGAGCAATGAGAATTCAGACTTGCTCATCTATGAAGATCAAGAGTTATTATTATCTCTATAGCACATAGAAATCCTTCATTCCATTCAGAAAAAGCAAACAAATAAACCCAATATATCATGAGCTGTGTGAAATGGCGATTGAATGTCTACTGCTGGATAGTCTGCTTAGGATATATCTAAAAATTTTTGTAGTATAAGACTGCTCTTGAATTTTTTGTTTTTACTAGCATTGATAAATAGATATTGACCAGGCTCAGTTGTTTACGTCTATAATCTGGGCACTTTGAAACGCCAAGGTGGGAGGATCACTTAAAGCCAGGGGTCCGAGATCAGCCTAAGCAACAAACCGTGACCCTGTCTCCACGAATAAATATATAAATATCACTTGCTATTATATGTTTTCAAACATAAAGGATTTGATGGAAATCAAATGTGTGCAATTTAGAAGTTTCTGCAAAGAATTAACTGGCTTTACATCATGTGTTCAGACCCTCATCCAATTTAACTTGGACTATAGCACTCTTCTGCCTAGTATGTGCCTGACATGATTGCACCATGTTCACTCATCTCTGTCTGTTGTTTTAAAAAATACTGGACAATATTAGACTTGTCCTGCTTGTGGAAATTTCGGTCTTTTTTTTTGGTTGGGCAAACTTTATGATTTATAAATAGTAAATATTATTTCTACAATACACACAAATGCACCTTTATGCAAAAAACAACCAAAAAAACCCCTAATTTGAAATGTCAAACCACTCATCCAAGGAGCCCTCTAGAGAAAGACATTGAGGCCTAATTCTAAGCAGCTGGATCTGACTTCTGAAGCTGTTGAGCATGTCCAGGACTCCAGTGATGCACCATGAAGTGGGCTCTGGGCTCACTGGTTGGAGTGTCTGCATTTGCACCAACTCAGTCCTGCAAAGAACGGCACCAGTTACACTTCCAAGTCAAAGATTAAACCACAGTTGTGGCAAAGTTATCACTTTTGGGGGGCGGGGTGGGGGTGTCCCAGCCGCTCCGCCGGAGGATTAGGAGGCGGGCTCAGAGTGTGATGGTTGAAATCTCCCGTGGGAAACTAACCGCTCTGGCTCGCAGAGGTAGAAAGCAACACCCACTGCCTGGCCCTTGCCCGGGGCGCGGGCTGGGGGGAGGGGGTCTGCTGAGTCCACCCCGCCCCACCCCTGCCCCCATCTCCCCCGCCCTGGCCTGGCCGCGCTTCGCTTTCACCTGCACCGCCTCGCTGCGGCGCCCAAAATAACCTACACATGGCCCATGGAGCTTGGGGAGGCGCCGGCCTATGGTGCCTGGGGGGCTAGCGGCGGGAGGAACATTGGATGGCAACTCGCTGGGCCAGAACTAGGGCGGAGCCGCGAGAAATTCCCGTCTTTTGTGTCAGAGCGAGCAAATTCAAAGTTATCACTTTTTAATCCAAGATATTTCATCAAAATTCTCCCAGTTTGGGTGAATTGAGTATACATTTTATTCCTCTTGGGACTATAAGGATGTTACTTTTCTTTAAGTTTAACTGATACTAAAATCCAGTTTCCCCATTCTGCTCAGACATGATCTAACTTCTAAAATTATTGAGTGTCAAGCCCTTCTTCTGGCCCCCTCACTCCCTCAGGTGACCAATCTCAGGCAAAGCCTTTGGAACCTCAGTCTGCTGTTGTCATCAATCCCTGTTTCTGACAGGGATTGTCCAATGAGCCAGAAGACTCTGATCTTTTGTACCAAGAAAGGAAGCCTAATTCCTGCCTGGCAGGCCTGGACTGAGGGTCTGGGGCAGCTATTCTCCTCTGAGGTCCTGCCCATAGGATGTGCCGTGATGGGGCAGGGCTCGGCCTTTGTTGTTCATGGGAACAAAACCTCTCTCCATTCCATCATTAGGGAATATGCCTGTTTCTTTTGTCTAATCCATCTCCTACCTCTACAGATTAGAGACATCATCTGTGATATCTTAGAAAAATCCCCTTTGGAAGGTTTGTTGAAATGACGTTGGAGATGACATGAGTGGGTGAAATAAAATCCAGAATAGGAAGTGGTTTTCAGGTGTATTTGAATTCAGTCCCAGAAGAAGGAAACTTCTGAGATAAGAAGCAGAAGGCCTCAGGTCTCCTTTGAATCAGAATGGAAAATAGCCACAGAGAACAATGTTAATACCTTAAAACATATACAGTTGGCCCTTGAGCAACATGATTTGATGTGTGGGGTCCACTTAAATGCCAAAGGTTTTCAACAAAGGTGACACCTGTTTTGCCTGCCTCTCCTGGACCCCTCCCATCTCCACCTCTGCCACCTCTGCTGTCTCTGAGACCACGAGTCCAAGTTCTCCTCCCCCTCAGCCTACTCAACACCAAGAAAATGAAGATAAAGACCTTTATCATGGTCAATTTCCACTTAATATAGTCAATATATTTTCTCTTCATTCTAATTTTCTTAATAATGCTTTTTCCCTCTAACTTTCTTTATTGTAAGAATACAGTATATCATATATATAACATACTAAATAGACATTAATCAACAGTTTATGTTATTGGGAAAGCTTTCAGTCAGCAGTAGGCTATCAATAGTTACATTTTGGGGAAGTCAAAGGTTAGACTCAAATTTTTGACTAATCAGAAGCAGAGGAGTTCGGTGCCCCTAACTCTCACTTTGCTCGAGGGTAATCTGGACAGTCACTTCATCAAGAAGAGAATGCCTTTCTCAAAAATCAGAGATTTTTAGTGTAAACTTACCATTCTAGCATGTTTCCCACATCCTGCAAAGAAAAAGAAAAGCTATTAATCATGAACATTCCGTCCTTCAGGATATTTTGTGTTGCTTTTAGTTGTTTTTATGTTTTCATACTGTATGCTTTTACTTTCCCCTAATGAACCATTCAAGCCTAGGCTGAAACAACCTAAATGGAATGAAGATGGGTTTCATCAGTACACTGAGAAGGAAGGAGTTCAGGAAAATGCCGTGGAGTGATACAAGGAGATCTAGGTTCCCAGTGTCACTCATCTCCCATTCTTATCCCAAGGAGATATCTAACCACATATGAAAATAATTTAAAACAAAACAGGGGATACCTAACTACATATGAAAATAATTTAAAACAAAACAAACCTTGCCCAAACAGGAGGCAAAGCCTCAATGTCTCCCACATATTGCTTTTGTGTGGGACAATAGAGAGTGATGATGGATGAAGGACATAAATGGAGTATTACCCTAACTGAGTTAACTTCCCTGGGGTTAGTTAGTTTGCTGATTATAGATAATCTCTCTTTGTGGATAGTACGCCAGATCATACAGAAGAACTGTGTCCTCTTGTCTACTAAAATGGCAAAATCTCCCAAAGATTACCAGAATATGGAGAAATAAGTGCTTGAGCAAACATAAAGAAGGGCGTTAGCAGCATGTGCCACTTGGCTGAGAGTAGTGGTCCCCGCAGGTGACTTTCAAGAGCCCGGCAACATGGCCCTATAAGGAATCTGTCTCTGAGGATGAATCCTCTCTCCTCACCTGGAGCAGCTCCACATCAAGCTTGTGGCACATCTCAGTCAGCTCTCTGTACGTGGCTTTTGTCCTTTCTTTCTGCTGGGCCATTCTCACTTCACTCTCCAGGAGTTGTTGAAGAATCTCCCCTACTTTTTTGTCCTGTGTCTTCAGGTGGAGTTGCTCCTCTTCATACAGGAACTGATGCATCTTCTGGTATTGATATTTGATCATCTCCTTCTTTGAAGCCACACAATACTGCAGAAATTTTTGGTTAAAAAATTGCATGTCCTCACTCGCAACAGAAAACTTAACACTTCCAATATTATTCCCTTAGCACTTTCAAGCAGGTAGTTTGTAAAGTTTCTGCCTCATGCTTGGAAAGGGCATTGAATACTTTCTAGTTCCCTCTGCCCATCCTTTCTGTACATTCTCCCAGTTTCTGTCCCTGTTTCAATCAAGACCTCTAAGGGGATCAGGCTCTCTTCCTATGATGGTTCTTCAGAGAACTTACCCCATCAGTTAATTCTTTCTTACATGATTCTTGGTACTTTCTCTACTTCCTTTGCCTAATTCTTCTAAATATTTAAATATGTATACACTCTGTTATACAGATTCTTTTTTAAATACTATATCATTTCCTCAGGTAATACTCTATTGCTCTCTTTTCCTTCACAGCAAAACTAAGTTCAGTGTTTTCCTGTTCTCAGCATCTGAGAAGGTTCATTCAAACTCCAGCTTGGATTAGGAACACTCATCATGCTTCATTTATCCCATAAATGTGTTGTATTTGTTTGCACTAGCTTCTGTTGGCCTGTATATTTGTGATTGCTGATATATCATTTGTAACCACTACTTTTGTTCTGTTAGGAATCCAGTATCTTCTAACTGGTTACTTGAATTTAGCTAAAAAGAGTCTAATCCAGTTTGATATCGGTCTGCATAAAAGTAAATAAAACATTTTTAGTCTTACTATTAATGAATGCATTTTCTTAATTTCTTGATTTAGGTTGTCTTTCATTTCTTGAGTCACTTTCCACAAAGAACACATTTTCTTTAGAAGTTTCTCCTGTAAAATAACAATGTGCTTTAGTGACAAAGACAGTATTACAGACTCATCTTCTTATCTATGAGAAAACGCTGTGGTTACAAGGACAGTGCTTTTGAGTGAGAGTGGGGTGGTCAGATTTTTCTCAAGTTAATATAGTTAGATTCTAATATTTGAGACATCAGAGGTGACAAAAATATATACTAGAGAGTATAAAGGGACCCTAGAGATAATACAATCTATTTTCTGAGAAATTGGCTTTTGTGTACTCTGGCTCTGGATGGATCAAGCTTGCAGCAGAAGCCAGTGTTATGGTATGACACTTGTCACCTGCTCCACACCTCAAAATCCATGCATTTGACAAGGTTTCCAAGGAAACTTCCCCTAGTGATTGCTCACAGCAAAGCTATGACTAGTGTCCAATTGGTCAGCACCACTGAAAGGACATGTTTATTAAATCTTGGTTGTTACATTGAAATATCTACAACCTCCACTGTTTCCACCTTCATCAGCCCCATTACCTTAAACCCCACTCTTTCTCTGACTCAAAACCCTAGAGATCAGAATTATTCTGAAAGAGTCACCTACCCTAACCTCCTCAGCAGCCCATTCTACTGGACTATAGACATGAGCCGCGCACATGCTCTGGGGACCCAGTGTGGCGAAACCTTCAACAAGAATTCCATATCTTAACATGAACATGAGAATTCCATATCTCAACAAGAATTCCATATCTTAACATGAAACATGAACAAGAAAATTTCTAATGGACTAAAACGATGTAAATGCAGTGTGTGCAGAAAAATCCTTATATGTCTTTTAACAGCCACATTATACTTCATTCTGAAAGAAAATCATATCAGTGTGAGGAATGTGAAGAGAAAACATACAAATGTAAGCAATACAGATAACCTTCATTTCTCTCACAAAAGTTTAAAGTGTCATGGAAGTAGACATTTCAATTATACAATATGTGGGAAAGTCTTTAATTTTTCTCAGTTTATTTCAAACACATCAGAGAACTCACACTGAAGACAAACTATGAATGTAAGAAATGTGGGAAGGCCTTCATTCCTATTACTTTCAAGATCAGGAAAAGTGTCTCATACTAGAGAGAAACACTATGAATGTAAGGGATGTGGGAAAGCATTTAGTTTTTTCTATTCTCTTAATAGACATAAAAGAAACCACACTAGTGAAAAATACTATGTGTGAAGAGATGTGGTAAAGTCTTTGGCTTTCCATTTTTCTTTACAACCATGAAAGAACTTACACTGGAATGAATCCTTATCAAGGTAAGGAATGTGGAAAAGCCTTCAGTGGGTTTTGTTCCTTCAAGGATATACAATGGCTTATGCTGGTGAAAAACTCTATGCATATAAGAAATGCATTAAAGCCTTCAGGTATTTAAGTTCCCTTCAAAGACATGAAAAGATGCATATTGTACAGAAACTCTATGAATGTAATGATTGTAGTATGCATTCAGGTGTTTCCATTTCTTTCAAATATATCAAAGAACTCATATTGAATAATAACTACGAATAATTTATTGGTATAGTTCCTGTGGAAAACACAAACAATCACATACTGGAGAGAAACTCTGATTATAAGAAATGTGGACAAACACTTAATTTTCTCAAATTGCTTCAAAGGTATTAAAGGAATCAAACTGGAGGAAACTGTTATGACTGTAAACAAAACGTGTTAAAGCAGGCAGTTGTCCCAGTTCTTACTGAAAAATTGAAAGGACTTAATTGAAGAAAAGTCATAATAAATGTATAAAATGTGATAAAGCCTTTAGTTGTTCCAGTTGCATTTGATGGCATAACATAACTCATTCAGGAGAAAAACTCTATGATGTATCTACTGTGGAAATGCCTTTATTTCTCTTATATTCATTCAAAACCAAATGATATCACACACTGCAGATTGACCTTATCAAAATGCACAAAGGGTTAAAATCCTAGTAGTTTGGAATTTACAGAAAGCTCTAAATTTTAACAATTACTTTAAATTTCATATGATAACTTCTACTTAAAATAAATCCTATAAATGTAGGTAAAGTGGAAGACACAATGCAAGTTAATTATATTAAAATGCACAAGAAAATGCAAAGCATAAATGAAATGTTATAGAAGCTATAAATAACTGGCTCAAATTTTGTGGCTCAATTTTAAAGTGAGTTGCTAGACTACAAGTTTCTACTTTTTTGCAAGAAAACATTGAGATGTGTCTTCTCTAAGTACCCTTCAAGCAATAGAAAATGTTATATTTTTGGAGGCAGTAAATAATATTATTCTCCAACCATTTTAAGGTGTGTTTGATGTATGGGTGAATTAAAATGCATTTCTAAAACAGTATGTAGGTTTAATTATTATATAGTTTTTTACCTTTCCTGCTTTTCACTGGCCATTTAAAAATGAGGTCTTGTTAACTGTTGGCATTTTCTTACTATCCTTATATGTCAGTATTTGTATAACCTCACCATTATTTGTATATTCTGTCATTTATTTGTATAGCAAAACCAAGTTTTGTTTTGTTTTGTTTTTTGGTGTAAAATGCTTTATTTACTTTGCCAATAAGGAGTGCCAATTTGTAAGTAAACAAATAGATATAAATAAAAAGAGTATTTAGGAAACACAATTGTATTAATGTTCATTTAAAAAACACAACTGGACTATATGCATATAAATTTACGATTTCTTTACTGTAGATTATCACACTATTTAACTTGATTTACTTCAAAAT
Source organism: Tarsius wallacei (assembly GCA_963574415.1). Taxonomy (NCBI): domain Eukaryota; kingdom Metazoa; phylum Chordata; class Mammalia; order Primates; family Tarsiidae; genus Tarsius; species Tarsius wallacei. The sequence continues at coordinate 14,341 of CAUYQG010298153.1, forward strand.
GTATGAAAACATACTAATTGACATAACTTGAGATTTTTATTCCTACAGAATATGAAGACATCTATATACATAACGATTTATTTTTATTTTTTTTGTTTTTAGAATTGTGGAGATCCTTCCGCCTCAGCCTTCCAAGTAGCTGGAACTACAGGCAAAAAAAAAAAAAAAAAAAAAAAAAAGAATTGTGGAGTACAAGTGGGGATTTATTATATAAATACGTTGCATGCAGGCGAAGTGTGGGCCTTTAGATGGCCCTCTCTCCCCTTGATAGTGGCCCAACTACACAGTGTGTTGTCATGTGCCCTCATCCTTCTACCTCTCTTCCTCCTCTAGCATTGCTCAGCACCTGGTGATTCCACCCTTGTGCTAGTATGACCAGTAAACATTGCCCACATATGAGTGAGAACATGTGTATTCGGGTCTTTGTTTCTGTGATAGTTCACTTTGTATCATGGTCTCCAGCTGCATCCATGTTACTGTGAAGATTTTGTTCTTCATTATGGTTGCATAATATTCCATTGCATGTATGTACCATATTTTCTTTATCCAGTCCACTTTCAGTGGGCATCTGGGTTGGTTCCATGTTTTGCTATTGTGACTAGTGCTGCAATAAATATGCAAGTGCAGGTTACTTTTTGGTAGAGCAATTTATGTTCCTCTAGGTATAGTCCCAAAAGAAGAATTGCTAGATCATATGGAAGCTCAATTTTTAATTTTTGAGAAATCACCACACTGCTTTCCATAGACATTGAACAAGCTTAAATTCCCACCAGCAGCGTAGAGTACTCTCTTTTCTCCACAGTCATGCCAGCACCTGTTGTTTTTTGACTTATTATAGTTATCTTTGCCAGTGTTAGGTGGTATCTCATTGTAGTTTTGATTTGCATTTCTCTGATGATTAGTGAGGCTAAGTATTTTTGCATGTGTTTTTTGGCTGTATGTATGTCATTTTTTGAGCAGTGTCTGTTCAAGTCCTTTGTCCACATTTTAATGGGGTTGTTTGCTTGTTTTCCTTTTAATTTGTTTGAGTTCCTTGCGGATTCTGGATGTTAGACCCTTGTTAGATGCACAGCTTGCAAATACTTTTTTCCATTCCATGGATGTCTCTTTACTATCTTGATGGTCTCTTTTACAGTGCATAAAATTTTCAGTTTTATAAGGCCTCACCTATCTATTTTAGCTTTTGTTGCATTTCTTTTCACAACTTGGCCATGAATACATTGCCTACTTTAATGTATAGGAGTGTATTCCCTATGTTTTCTTCTAGAATTCTTATAGTTAAAGGTTTTATATTTAAGTCCTTGATCCATTTTGAGTTACTTTTTGTATTTGGTGATAGATAGAGGTGCAGTTTCATTCTTCTGCATGTGGCTAGCAGTTTTCCCAGCACCATTTGCTAAATATGGTTTCCTTTCCTCAATGTCACTTATTAATGACTTTGTTGAAGATGAGTTGGTTGAGGGACCATGTTTTTTATTTCCAGATTCTCTGTCCTATTCCGTTGATCTTTGTGCGTATTCCTGTACCAATACCATGCTGTCTTAGTTACTGCAGCCTTGTTATAAAGTTTAAAGCCTGGAAATGTGATGCCATCAGCTTTGTTTCTTTTGCTGAGGGTTGCTTCAGCTATTTGTGCTCTTTTTTGCTTCCATATGAATTTCTGTATTTTATTTTCTAGGTCTGTGAAAAATAATGTTGGTAGTTTGATAGGGATTGCATTGAATATGTAGATTGCCTTGGGCAGCATGGACATCTTCACAATATTGAGTTTCCCAATCCATGAGCATGGGATGTTTTTCCATTTGTTTTTATCATTCTTGATTCCTTTTAGCAGTGTTTGGTATTCTCATTGTAGAAGTCTTTCACTTAGTTGGTTAGGTAGATGCTTAGGTATTTCTCTTTTCTGTGGTATGTGATTGGAATTGTGGTTTTCATTTGGTTCTCAGCTTACTTGTTGCTGATGTATTGAAATACAACTGTCTTTTGTGCCTTGATTTTGCATCTTGAGAGTTTACCAAAGTCGTTTATTAGTGCAAGGAAGTTTTTGACACACTCTAGGGTTTTCTAGGTATAGAATCTTATTGTTCACAAAGAAGGATAACTTAACTTCCTCTTTTCCTATCTGAATACTCCTGAATTCTTTTTCCTGCTTGACTGCTCTGGCTATATTGAATAGCAGAGGTGAGAGTAAGCATCCTTGTCCTGTTCCACTTCTTAGAAGAAGTGCTTCTAGCTTCTGCCCATTAAGCATGATATTAGGATGGCTCCTATTGTTTTGGGGAATGTTCCTTTGATGCCTAGGTTCTCAAGGTTTTTTTTTTTTTTTTAAACCATGAAAGGATTCTGTATTTTCTCTAATGTTTTCACTGTCTAATAGATAATCATGTGTTTCATGGTTTTACATCTGTTAACATGCTTAATTACGTTTACAGACTTGTGAATGTTGAACTAGTCCTGCATCCTGGGAATGAAGCTTGCCTGACAATGATGGATGGTTCTTGAAATGTGTTCTTGGTAAGATTTTTAGAATGCTATTGAGAAATTTAGCAGCTAGGCATGGTGGCACATGCCTGTAGTTCCAGCTACTTGGAAGGTTGAAGCAGAAGGACCACCTAATCCCAGCAGATTAAGGGTGCGGTGGCCATGAGTGTGCCACTGCACTCTAGCCTAGGTGACACAGTGCGATTCTTACTCCAAAAAAAAAAAAAAAAAAAAAGAGAGAGAGAGAAAGAGAGAGAGAGTTTTGGCATTTATGTTTATCAGGGAAATTGGCCTGTAATTCTCTTTCCTTTGGGGATTTTGCAGTTTTGGGGATCAGGTTGTTATTAGCTTCATAGGATGAGCTATGGAGAATTTCTTTCTTCTTAATTGCCTGGAATACTTTAGTAAAACTGGAAAATATTTCTTCAGAGTCAATTGTGACATCACCTTTCCATTTCTAAATACATTTTATCGGAATTTCTTTTTTTTTTTTATTTTAGTCAATCTGGTTAAAAAATATAAATAAATCTTATTTATCCTTTCAAAGAGCCAGCTTTTTGTCTTATTGATCCTTTCTATGAAATTTTTGTCTTCTATTTCCTGCAACTGTGACTTTATCTTAGTAATCTGGATTTTTCTACTGAAATTAGAGCTTAATTGTTCTTGCCTTTCCAGCCCCCATAGGTGTGGCTGTTTATTTTGTGATCCCTCAACTTTCTTAATACTTGTGTGTAGTATTATGCACTTCCCCCCAACACTGCTTTCATGATATGTTGATATGTTGTTTCTTTGTTTTCATTTGTTTCCAGGAATCTTTTTATTTCTGTTTCAATTCTGTGTTGAACCAAATGTCATTCAGTCTCATATTGTTTATTTTCCATGTATGTGCATATTTTGAGGAGTTCTTGTTGGTGGTGATATTTATTTTTACTCCACTATGATCTGATAAGATGCTTGATATGATGTCTACTTTTTGACATTTGTTCATATTTAATTTATGCCTGAGGATGTGATCAATCTTGGAATATGTTCCATGTGCTGATGCATAGAATGCATACTCTGTGATTGTTAGGTGGAGTGTTCTGCAGATGTCTATTTGGTGCAATTGGTCAAATTTCAAGTTAAGCTTACATATCTCCTTGTTGGTTTTTTTGTCTTGATAATCTAAAGTTGTTACAAATGTATTAAAGTGTCCGACAATGATTGCATGTGTGTCTATAGCATCTCTTAGTTTATGTAGCAATTGTTTTATAAATCCAGGTTCTCCTATGTTGGGTGCATATATATTTAAGATGGATGTTTCTTGCTGATGGATTAAGCTTTTTTATCATTATGTAGTGCCCCTCTGTATCTTTTAAAACTTTTATTTGTTTGAAGTTAATTTTGTCTGATATAAGAATAGCTACACCTGCTCTCTTTTGTTTTTCATTTTTCTAGAAGGTCTATTTTCAGCTTTTACCGTGATCCTTTAAGTGTCCTTTGCAGCGAGATGGGTTTTCTGAAAGCAGCAGAATGTAAGATCATGTTTTTTTTTTTGTTTTTTAATCCAGTTTCATATTCCATGCCTTTTTAGTGGCACATTCAGTCCATTCACTTTCGAGTTGATTATTCATATGTGAGGGTTTATCCCTGTCATACTGCTCTTAAGAAGTGACTTTCTTCATTTAAAAAAATACATTGTGGATGATTTGTATGCTCTGTTAACTCTGTTCTTGCCTGTGCTTTTGTAATGGGTAGAACCATGCAATCTTTTCTGTGCTCAAAACTCTCTTAAGCATCTACTATCGGCTTGTCTGGAGGTGGCATATTCCCTTAGAGATTGAATGTCTGGGAATGACTTTAATTATTCATTACAGATGAAGCTTGGTTTGGCGGGGTAGGAAATTCTTCGCTGGGATTATTTATTCTTTACAACAACTCCAGTTTCTTCTGACTTATAGAGTTTCTGCTAAGAAGTGTGCTGCAATTCTGATTAGTCTGTCTCAGTAGGTGTTCTGACCTTTCTCTCTTGCTACCTTTAGGATGTTTTCTTTCCTAAGAAAGAAAATGTGTCTTGGGTATGATCTTTTCATGAATACTTTGCAGGAGTTCTCTGAATCTCATGTTTGGATGGTCACCTCTCTAGTGAGATTTGGAAATTTTTTTCAGTAACATCTTGGAAGGTTTGCTCCATGGTGTTCTTCAGTTTTCCCTTCTGTTTTGGGAATGCCAGTCAATCATTAATTTGGTTTCTTTACATACAGTTCTTGTACACTTTGCTCATTCTTTTTGCACATTTTCTCCTTGTTTTTTGCCAGATAGGGTTAGTTTATTGTTTTGATCTTTAAGCTCTGAGATTAGTTCCTCTGCCCAGTAAATTTGCTCTCTAGGCCTGATATTATGCTTTGAAATACCAGGAAGAAATTCTTTATTTCCAGGATTTCAGATTGGACCTTTCTTAATATTGGCTTGCTTAACTTTCACTTGCCTGGGTAATCTTTGCTTCCAATTTCTCTGGTTTTTCTACACCATTTTCAACATTCATTGTCTGAATTCTGTGTCTGTCATTAGGGACAGGTCATTTTAAGTGGATTCCATTGTTTGGGGACTGGGGGATATTTTCATAGGTGATGCCTCTTTTAGGCATTGAGGGTTGTTAGTGTTTTTCTGCTGGTTCCTCCTCATCTGTGAAGATCAATTCTTCTCTTTATTATTTTTTAGTTTTGTTGTTTTACAGTTAGATACAGTCAAGCTGACCTAAGGCCTTTCCTACGTTTCAAAATATTTCATACAGGGAGAGAGGGAAGTTCATTCTGCTCCACCACTTTTGATGGACAGTGCTCAGAACTCAATGCAGCTTTGTGTTGCAAAGTTTTTCCCATGGTCAAGTGGTCAGACTGGTTTTTGACCCCCATTGTGAAGATTGGGAGGGGGAATGGACCTCCTGGCCACTGACAGCACTGCTGGAGCTTTGGCGCCATCCACAGTCCAGAGGTGCCTCTGCCAGAAAACAGGACTTCCAGATGCCTTTTACAACTCCCACTACTCCACCAAAAGCTGGACACTGAACTTCAAAGTAGCAGAGTCCCTGTTGCAGCAGAACACACCCTTTGGGTACTCAAGGCTGACAGGTAATTCTTCCTGGTTGGGGGGGGTGCTGGTCACCAGATGCTGGGTCAGGCACTGAGTGAATGCAACCAGTAGGCAAGCTTTCCTGACCTGGAAGCCCATTGGCAAGCACCGCCTGTGGGGAACGCACTCCAGGGATTGAATGGTGGTAGGCAATCTGAGCTTGAATGAATTCCAGCTCCACATGGACTCTGGCAGCACACCACTGTGCCCTCATCAGGCCTCTTCCCACATATGACTAAATACCTATGCATAGCTGTGGGGAGGGGAATCATTACAGACCATGTCAGGAGCACTCACCCCTCGTGTATAAGGCAGAACTGCAGATCCTGTTCGAGAGCTTAGTGCTCAATGAGGATGTTGGTCACCTACTATCTATCTTCCTTCTTTTGCCTTCCAAGAGTGTTTGTGGGATGCAGGGCACTTTCACCATTCAAGTCTGTTGAAGCTGCCTGAGTTAACTGGTGGCTGGGATTGTCCTTCCTGTTTTGCTTTGTGACAGAGATGCCAGTAAGCTACTCCCTGATGGCCCTCTCTGATCCCCCTCTGCATAGTGCCTTTGCTGTAACCAATAATATTTTGTGAAGCATGTCAAAATTTTATACAATTTATATTCTTAAATGAAGAAGATAAGGTAGAATACAAGTTGAGGATCTCTAATCCAAAAATTTGAAATCCAACATGCCTTAAAATATAAAACGTTTGGACTGCTGATATATTTTCAAAAATGAATAATCCCACACAAGACTTCATGTGAAGGGATGCATTCAAAGTGTGTCCCCAAGGGAAAAAAGATCCTTCTGGCATCTTCACTTGCAATTTATCTTTTCTGTGTATGCCCTGATTCCCCAAACAAGCATACCCACAAAGGGTCATAAGATGGCATGTGTACATACACTGTGTTTCATGAGGAAAACTAATAAAAACGTTTTATAAAATTTCTTTCAGGCTATTGCCTATGCAGGGAGTAACCTGTAGATCCTGGTTCTGGAGCCAAGATCTTATAATTTTCCATATGTTCACTTATAGTTTTGTCTCCCGTACTAGTCCATAAACTTCACACTGTGGCATTGCACTAAAATCAGAATTTTCAAACATGTTCTCCTGCTTTTCCTTTTCTTCCTTCTTTTTCTTCCTCTATTTTTCTTCTTGTTAGAAGCACAAGTCACATAGCCTTGCTTCCTCAAGTTTGGAATGCTAACTGTAGAAACTGGAGGCACAGAAAGTAAGATGGAGATCAGGATCGCTGTCAAGGTAAGTCAATTTCCAAAAGATAGAGAAAACGAATGCTTTAAAATCCTGACGTTTCATGATTCAACCTTGATGAAAAAAAGAAACAGCACACATAAGGCTCTTTTTCTGCTATGTATGTCATATGTGTATTATATTAAGCAGGCGCTACTATAAAGTCTACAAAACCATTATAGCTTCTGTTACGTTTCCCTTTTGTTGTGAGACAGTTTACATGGATCCACAGTAATCTTGGAACTTGCTGTTAGGAATCTGCAAGTCTATTAAGTCCTTAATCCTTTTAAGTAAGTTTACCTTTATTAAAAATTTCTCTGTAAACCGTTGATAAAAGGAATATACCCAGAGACAAATTAAATGTAAAGAGTTTAATTGAGTAAAGAGCCATCCGCAATGGGGCAGACTTCCAACCAGAGGAGGCTCAGAGATTCCAGCGCGGCCACGAGCAGAACCGTCAGTGACAGAAAAAGAAGAGTGATGGACAGAACCACCGGGGTTTGCGTGTGCCTCGTTTCAAAGAAATGCAGCTCAGCGTTGCCTAATTTGACCCCATTTGAACAGTCGGCTACCTCTGATTGGTCGAAACTTGGAGGTAGGCAGGAGAGTAGGTTGCAGTCTGTCTACACAACCAGCTGGGTCACAGTTCACCATGGGACAGGTAAAGAGACGCCTCTAGGTGGGCTCAAAATGCACAAGGAAGCAGGTGTGGGCCAAGCCGAACACGGCTTTCAACAGTTGTTGCCTCAAAATAATTTCAGAATAGGCTTCCCTCAGTTCCCGAAAAACGACCAACCAGCGGTTGAGGTGGATGCCAAAACTGCCCCGAGAAGTGACAGGCGCCACCAAAACCCTGGATTCAGGGATTGTGACCCGGGGACCCCCAGGAGGCCTGCGCGTGCGCCTCGCGCTGCATCCCGAGCGCAGTCCAGAGGTGGTGATGCGCGTGCACCTGCAGTCCCTCAGTCGAGCAGTCCCCAGATCCCAGCAGCCAAGTCCCCAAAGGTTCTGACGACCCGTGTCTTCATTTTCATTTTGATGGATAAGACAATTCATCAAGACTGCTTTTTTTCCAGAGTGGCATAGAAGAAACTTAAATGGCATAGTCTGTGTGAGATTAGCTATGGAATAGTGTCCTTATCTTGAAAAAGAGCAGTAGTGCTGTGAACTTGTGAAAAGAACCAAGTATTCAGTGCCAGCCAAAAAGGTTGGACATAAAATTATTTTACAGTCTACCTAAAAACTGAAATTTTGGAGACCATTCTGTTGATGATTCTTGGGGGAAATAGACAGGTTGGAGAAAAGACTGGAGAGGAAGAGAGAGAAAGGACAAATTTGAGAGAGGAAGAGCAATTAGGAGACAAAAAATACTACAGATACGAAGACAAAATGCTTTATGCTTTATGTGTCTGGTGTGGAACCAAAATAGTAGAGAATATCACAGAAAAGAGTCATTTATAATGGAATGTTTAGGTCTGGCTTTTGTTCTGTTTAGGTGTGACCTATGAATGTATAATTGCCTTCCCTTGATTTATGTGCTAATTAATAACCAACCACCAAACTATTTTCTAATCTAAAACCCAATCTAACTCTAGTTTAGGTAGCCATTGTAACAAATGCAGTTACCTAAGAACTTTAAAGGCAATTGTTAACAAATTAATGAATGCTCCTATTCTTAAAAAGAAAATTATTGGAGAGGGCAATTCAGTGGTATTTATACACATTTAAGTGCATACATACATTCTAAAAATATCCTCATACTATTATTACCATATATATATATGGTAATAATATATATATATATGGGGACCAACAAAACAAAACAAAACATAATGGAATTATCTTTTAGAGCACAGGTCCCTTATACTACACTTGGAATTTGTTCCTTCAGATCAATTGGTCAATCAAAGTTTTTATCTGAAAGTTTTGAGAAGATTGCATCACGTTTTGCAGAAGAAACACCCCATGTTGTGACAAGCAGGTGACTGGTTCTTCCACCATGGCAATGCACCTGCCCATACCACGCTGAGTGTTCAGCAGTTTTTGACCAAAAACAGCATGAATCCTGTGTCCCACCCTTCCTATTCACCAGATCTCACACCAGAGACTTTTTTTTGTTTCCCCAGATGAAAAAACGGGAAATGTTTTGCCAATGTGGAATAGGTTAAATTTTAAAATGACAAAAGCACTAACAGGCCAAAATTGATGAGTTCAAAAACTGTTTTGAGCAGTGGAAAAAGCATCTCGATAGGTGTATTATATCATATGGAGAGTACTTTGAAGGTGACTGAAGTTTAAATATGTAAGAATAAATACACAATTTTTTATAAATGAATTCTGTTTTGTTGAGGTCCCTCTCATACACAATGACTACATTTATCAGAATGGCTACCTAGATTAGGATTAGATTGAGCTTTTCTGATTAAAGAAATTGGACATGTTTTTGGTTACCCTGTAATATATATATATTAATATTTTAACTTATAATATCATTATTACAGAAACTCCCTTGGAGATACACAAGAATTTATGTACAAGGATGTGTACTGCTAAACTATTACCAATCAAAAAAGAGATAGAAATAAAAAATTTTGGAATGTGGGAATAGTTTAGCATACTAAAATGCATTCCAGTAAACACTGTCAAGACAAATATTTGTATATAGTGATCCTGAAATATTTCCCTTTATGTCTTATGTAGTAATAATTTATACTTTCTCCTAGTATTTTTATTGTGAACAGATAGTTAAACACATAGAAACAAAAAATAATTCTCTCTATTGAAGGCTGTAAAATAAAACTGAAAGTCTGACCAGGTGTGGTGGCTTATGCCTGTAATTCCAGCACATTCGAAGGCTGAAGTGGGAGGATCGTTTGATCCCAAGAGTTCAAGAACAGCCTGAAAAACATAGCAGGATCTTATCTTTACAAAAAAATAAAAAAATAAAAACATTAGCGGGGTATGGTGGCACACACCTGTAGTCCCAGCTACTCGACAGACTGAGGCAGAAGGATCACCTGAGCAGAGGAGGTGGAAGCTGCAGTGAGCTGTGATCCTGCTACCACACTCCAGCATGAGTGACAGAGTGAGACCTTGACAGAGTGAGACCTTTCAAACAAACAAACAAACAACTTGAAGTCCAAGTGGAACTCACTTTTAGTCTGAGCAACTAAGGAGGCAGAAGTTTGAGAGGATCGCTTGATCCCAGGAGTTCAAGGCTGCAGCGGGCTATGATCATATCGCTGCCCTCCAGCTTAGCTGACAGTGAGAAACTGTCATTTAATAAATGAACTTAAAAATATATTAGTCAGACACATGGCAAATAAGCTGTGTGGCCTTACTACCAATTTATTAATTTACAATGATGGATATTGTTAAATTAAGCAATATATTAAATCATGAAATAAATATCCCATGCATTCTCACTCTAAGAAGAACTACATAATAAATCAATTATAATGAATCAAATTGACTTATTTTATACAAATAAAACCTTATGACATAGTCTAATTCATTCTAAGAAAATAGTACATTTATAGTTCCATAAAGCAAGGTCCTAATTTTTACAGATAGTATTTGTGCATTCCCAAAATGTCACTAATTCATTTGGCATTATCATAATAATCCAAATAAAAGTTTTATGTAATAATCATTCAACTCAAGAAAAATACAAATTCTCAAATTAAATGAAAAATAAAGAGGACATTCAATGAAGAAAAAAGAAAACAAGAGGTAAAAAGGGTAGCCATTGAAGAGGAACTATAAGAAGCACTTGAACAGGGGAGAGGAGGTGGTTTGGTTTATTAGTAAACAAGAGAATACAAACTAAAACAAAATACTAAAGTATTTTAGCCTGTCAGTATAGGAAAAATTCAGTCACTTATAGTGGGCTTCAAACAACTTAACCAATGGTTTTTTAGGTGGAATTTTTAATAAAATTATGTAGATTGAAAGGATCTCTGTTTTATGGATGTGCTTTTTAATATCTACTCCATATCTACTATAAAAACATCCTGAAGATTTCTTTTTTTAATGTTAAAAAGTTTATTTCAGTAACTTTGTAAGGCAACAATTAATCCTCAGTGTCAGCAAACCAGTGAAAAGAAATGGACAGACACAATCATTCTTCCTAAAGCTTTGTGCATAAGTAAGCAGGCTGGCTTGTGGGCCCCTTAGGGGTAACATCCTAAGGGAATCCCATCATGCTTATTTATATCTGCTTAAATGTGGAAACACAGACTTCATGCAACAGTCATTCCTAGGTCCAACACAAGAAGGAATTACTTTAAAATCATAGTTCTTCCAAGAAGACACAAACAAATGGAAAAATATTCCTTGCTCATGGATAGGAAGAATCAACATTGCTAAAATGTCCGTCCTACCAAAGGCAATCTACAAATTCAATGCAATACCCATTAAGTTACCAACATCGTTCTTCTCAGACCTGGAAATGACAATA
>CAUYQG010298154.1:0-13285 GCA_963574415.1 Tarsius wallacei
ATGCCTTCGTTCAACAAATACTGGCCAAACACCGCCCTGGCCCTGGGATGGGGCAGTGAAGCCCTGCACCAATGCCACCTGTGTTTATTAAACTGTAGGACGGTCCAGTATGGTAGCCACTTGTCACACAAAGTGATTTCAGTGTACACAAACTAAAATTAAGCAGCATTTAAAAATTCTGGCTGGGCGTGGTGGCTCACGCCTGTAATCCCAGCACTTTGGGAGGCCAACGCGGGAGTTTGAGACCAGCCTGGGCAACAGAGCGAGACCCTGTTTCTGCAAAAAATGCAAAATTAGCCAGGCGTGGTGGTGCATGCCTGTAGTCCCAGCTACTCGGGAGGCCGAGGCAGGAGGATCCCTTGAACCGAGGAGTTTGAGGCTACTGTGAGTGCACTCCAGCCTGGGTGACAAAGTGAGACCCTGTCTCCAAAAAAAAAAAAAAGAAAAAGAAAAATTACGTTCCTCAGTTGCACTAGACCCATCTCAAGGGTTCTGTAGTCAATGAGTGGTGGCCAAGGAGTATCACCATTTCAGACAGCACAAATACAGACGATGAAAAACTCACTTCGACTTAAAAATTCACTTTTATGAAAAACTGTCACACTTCTGGGGTATCCACTCATACTACTTCAGGGACCTCTAAGCCCAAGGGGCGCCACGGCTACCAGTGAGAAGATCCAGGATTGTTCACACGTGGCTCGTTCCAGCCACCTTGTGACATGGGCTTTATTCCTTCCGCACCCCCTTTTTCATGGATGCAGACACGGAAGAAGAGGGTGGTTCGATATTGTGTGCGAGCGAGGCGCTGGCAGAACCGAGATGCCAGTCCAGCTGCCGGTGATCAGACTTGGCAAGCAGGTGCCTCGTTCCCCAGCACCCCCCTTCCACCTGGGCACGGGACATGGATGATACCGTGGTCACCCCCTGCGCATGGGAACTCACACCCCTTGCCAGAAGCTGGCAACGCCATGCCGCCATACTTGCCAAGCTCCCACAAGGCTCGGCTGTGGGCGGGTGTGTGGCTGTCGGGGTGGCAGTGGTCATGCGGAAGGGTTTCTGCAGATCTCGCTCACACTGTGCATAATTAGGGTGTAAGAACAGGCAACATCTGCCTCTAAGATAGAGTGTGGCTGGCAAGCTCGATGTTGCTGACGCTGCTTAACTTAAACGCAGACCATGGGAACATGCTGGGCGCTTCAGATAAACAGGGGAGAGGGCGGATGACAGGAAAATTGAGGGATGCTTTTGGGTACACGAGAACGAATCGCAGAAGACTTCCGGCAGGCAGAGGGTTTGCTGGCGGCCATCGAATAGCCGAGAAAGGGGAGGAGCAGCCCTGTTGAACTGACAGCCTCAGAGAGTGATGCTGTACCAGGCGGCAATGCCAAGGAAGCGCTCAGCACGCCCACAGAGGGCTCTAGTGAGGAGACAGGGTCAGCGGGTGGGGGGAGAAGATGTCCGACTTTTGAATTGATGACTGTTACCTGGGGAGTATAATGGATGCATGGGGGAAGAGTCTGTAAATGAAAATTTCAAACTTTGTTTGATCATATTCATGTGGTTGTGTTTATTTAAAGGCTCCATCTCATAGACCTTAAAAAAAGAAAAATGAAGCCGGGCTCGGTGGCTCAGCCTGTAATCCCGCGCCTTGGGAGGCTGAGGCGAGTGGATTGCCTGAGCCCGCGGGTTCGAGACCCGCCTGGGCAACTTGGCGAGACCTCATCTCTACTATAAATTTAAAAAAAAAACACAAATTAGTTGGGCGTGGTAGCGCGCGCCTGTAGTTCCAGCTACTTGGAAGGCTGAGGCGGAAGGATCTCCGGAGCCCAGCAGGTCGAGGCTATGGTGGCCGGGAGTGGCCACTGCACTCCAGTCTGGGTGACAGAGTGAGACTCCAACTCAAAAAAAAAAAAAAAGGAAAAATGGGTCGGGCGTGGTGGCTCACTCCTATAATCCCAGCACTTTGGGAGGCTGAGACAGGGGGATCGCTTGAGCCCAGGACCTTGAGACCAGCCTGGAAAACATATCAAGATCCTGTCTCCACAAAAAAGAAAAAAAAAAGGAAAAGAAAAGAAAATTAGCTGCATGGTGGCATAGGTCTCTAGTCCCAGCTACTTGGGAGGCTGAGGCGAGAGGATCGATTGAGCCCAGGAATTCGAGGCTGCGGTGAGCTATGATTACATCACTGTGCTCTAGCCTGGGCAGCAGAATGAGACCCCGACTATAAAAAACAAAACATTTAAAGGAAAGAAAGATGCATGCTCTGAGTTCTAAATTCTTAGATTCAACGTTGTCTTTTTAAGTTGAGAAAAAAGAAATTGACGTGGTGTTCTGGGGTCTATCGCTCGGGGCTGCCGATTTGTGGAGTAAAGAACAAAAGTGTTCCTGCGAGGTGAGACTAATCAGTTTCTTCCACAGGGAAAGAAAATCTATGAGAGACTATCCTGAGTTTCACACAGTCGCCGTAAATGACTTTGGCCAGCAAGTCATTGTGGGTTTTCCCTGCCCCGCCTGTTCCTGTTTTCAGATCAGGGACGTTCCCACAGAGTTCGCGACTCTGTTGGGTCCCAGACGTGGGGCAGAGCCTCAGCTGACCCCCGTGGACACGTATGTGAGCTGGAAATACACTGTTTATTGTTGGAGGTTGTTTCCGTCCGCTGAGTGGCCCAGCTCCTCCTGACTTCCAACAACCCATGTTTTCCCTAAACTGTAATCTCAGTCCTCAGGGAGGCCTCCCCACCTTGAGAAATAAGATTGGGTCAGAGGATGTGGTTGTCTCTTTCTCACTGAGGATGCGCTCAGGAATTTTAGTGACGACAAGCCAACTCTTTTTTCCCATGTAAATGATACACGCAAGGTAGGCTTTGGAGGGAGATGGTCCTGGGTTCCAATCAGGGCTACCGCCTATCTGCTGTGTCGCCTGAAGGTGGTTACCCAGTCTTTCTAAAAATCAAGTTTTCTCTCCACACACCTGGGATAAAAATGCTTGCATTGCAGTGTGTAATGGCGCAAAGGTTAAACGGTATGTTTAAACCCCTTAGCATGGCATAGAGTCCAACACTACAGGCTGCAAGATGTAAGACCTTGACAGATGCTTGTTCTTCGTGACATTTATATGTACACACGTAGGCATTTACATAGCTCGTGCACACGGTCTGTATGCTGATAAAACATCCACAAGTTTAGGGAGGAATGTGACCCTTTAAGCCACCCGCAAGTAGGTATTGCTGAGCCTTCATATGCTTCTCTAATTACAATGTGGCGAGACAGCAATTGAAAAAGTTCCACAATGTTCTAACATTGCAGAAGCCAAGTTGCTTTGAGATTGTTTTTAGAAATGGAATGAGTTCACACATGGTAAAGTTTGTTTTGTTTTGTTTTGTTTTTGAGTTGGAGTCTCACTCTGTCACGCTCCCGGCCATCGCAGCCTCGACCTGCTGTGCTCTGGCGATCCTTTGGCCTCAGCCTTCCAAGTAGCTGGAACTACAGGCGTGCACTACCACACCTGGCTAATCTTTTATTTATTGTAGAGATGAGGTCTCGCCAAGTCGCCCAGGCGGGTCTCGAACCCGCAGGCTCAGGCAATCCACTCACCTCAGCCTCCCCGAGCGCTGGGATGACAGGCTGAGCCACCGAGCCTGGCTCACAAATGGTAAAGTTTTAAGAGACGTATTTAAACCAAGCCACCAAATCATTTCAGCCCCCCCCCACTTTTTTTTAATTGGGGATGCACTGTGTTTCCCAGGCTGGAGTGTAGCAGCATGATCACGGCTCACCACAGCCCCCACCTTCTGTGCTCAGGTGATCCTTCCATCTCAGCCACCCATGTAGCTGGGACTATAGGCACGTCACCAAGCCCGGCTAATTCTTTGAGTTTTTTGTAAAGATGAGGTCTTGCTATATTGCCCAGGCCGGTCTTGAACTCCTGGTTCAAACAATCCTCTTGCCTCGGCCTCCCAAAGTGCTGGGATTACAGGAGTGAGCCGCTGTGCCAGACTTCGATCACCTTTGGGAAACATATCTACTAATGGCATAATTCTGGGCTGGTTAGCAACAGGTGACATAAAATAATAAACACACAACACATGCGTCGTACCCGCAAGTGGCTTTAAGTATAGTGGGGAAACAGGCATGTGAACAATGAATTACAGCAGGAGACGAGTGACAGCCTGAGTCACACACGTGGGTTACACCGGCTGAGAGCAGCGTGATGGGTGGGGGGCAGCGGGCGTGGGGGACTGAAAGGACACCAGCACCGTCGGGAGGTGAACTCAGCTGTCATCTCATGAGGATGGGTCCTTTTTTTTTTTTGAGTTGGAGTCTCACTCCATCGCCCAGACCGGAGTGCAGTGGCCGCTCCCGGCCACTGCAGCCTCGACCTGCTGGGCTCCGGCGATCCTTCCGCCTCAGCCTTCCGAGTAGCCGGAACTGCAGGCGCGCGCTACCACGCCCAGCTAATTTTTGATTTATTGTAGCGATGAGGTCTCGCCAAGTTGCCCAGGCAGGTCTCGAACCCGCGGGCTCAGGCAATCCACTCACCTCAGCCTCCCAAGGCGCGGGATTGCAGGCTGAGTCACCGAGCCCGGCTTGAGGACGGGTCTTGTCTTGCTTGGGTTTGCTCCCAGACTATGGTAACCACTGGAAAGCCACCCCCACCCATGACACAGCAGGGCGCTCCGGTCACTGATGGAGGCTGAGGTGAGCCGGATTAAGGCTCTGGTGGGCACTGGTACTGACTTTCCTGAGAATGTGATCTTTCAACTGTGACTTGGAGGCGGGGAGGGAATTGGAGAAAGGGAGTTTCAGACATAGACAATGCCTTTGTGAAGCCGTGAAAACTGGGAAGAGTTTTGAGCCTTGAGCGAAGGAAGCCCGTGAGGCCGGAACAGGGTGAGACAGGGATGGAGACATGGGTGAGGGCCTGAGAGGCCAGGACAGGCCAGGCGGAATCCCAGCGGCTGCTCACCTGCTGACCGGGTGCAGGAGAGTCATAGGAGGGCCTTAAGGACACGATCCAGCTGACGTTTTTAAAAGCATGATGTGTCCTCAAGAAATTAAACATGGAATTACCATCTGACCCAGCAAATGCACTCCTGGCTGTGCTCTCAAAAGAATTAAAAGTAAGGGCCGGGCACGGTGGCTCAAGACTGTCATCCCAGCACTTTGGGAGGCCCAGACGAGAGAATTGCCTGAGCTCAGGAGTTCGAGACCGGCCTGGGCAACACGGCGAGACCACATCTCTACAATAAATCAAAAAATTAGCCGGGCATGGTGGCATACAACTGTAGTTCCAGCTACTGGGAAGGATCGCCTGAGCCCAGTAGGTTGAGACCGTTGTCGTAGCTGTGAAAATGCCGCTTCATTCCAGCCTGGGCAGCAGAGTGAGGCCCTGACTCAAAAAACAAAACAAAACAAGAATTAACAGTAGGGACTCAAACATACTGGTCCCGACTTTGCAGCAGCCTTGCTCACCATGACCAGAAGGCAGCAGCAACCTGGGTGTCCATGTACAGGTGAACGGAGGCCTCCCCCATGCAACAGGTAAGTCCGTTCAGTCATGACGGGGGAAGGACATTCTGACACACGCTACATTTGTGGTCTTGAAGACACGGCGTTGAGTGAAACAAGGACACATGCTGTGCGACTCCGCTCCCATCGGGAGATACAAGCAGCAGGGGGTTTTCCAGCGCGGGGGCGTGGGGGCACTTGGGAGGCATGTGGTTAATTGGGCAGTTACAGCTTGGGGATGGAAAGTCCTGGAGACGGTGGTGGCACAACACGGGAGGGGCTTGGTGGCACCGGACTCTTCACTGACATGCGACTGAGGTGGCAAATTCTCTGTTCCGTGTATTTGATTCGTTTATTTATTTATTTGCTTTTGAGTCCGAGTCTCACTCCATCGTCCAGGCTGGAGTGCAGCGGCATGCTCATGGCCACCCCAGCCTCAACCTGCTGGGCTCAGGTGATCCTTCTGCCTCAGCCTTCTGAGCAGCTGGAACTGTAGACACATGCCACCATGCCCAGCTAATTTTTTTTTGGATTTATTATGGAGGCAAGGTCTCACCAAGTAGCCCAGGCTAGTCTCGAACTCGTGGGCTCAGGCAATCCTCTCACATCGGCCTCCCGAAGTGCTGGGATTATAGGTGTGAGCCGCCACGCCCGGCCTTTTCTGTGCATTTTTAAAACAATAAAAACTCGTGTCAATTGTCGCATGGGGAGTTGGAGGTGGGGGACGGGGTGGGAGGGGACGTCTGAGTGGGGGCAGCCAGCTTCCAGGCTCTTGCAGCCCCGGGGAGAAGCCGGGAGGAAGTGGTAGAGACAGAGGCCTGGTGGGCTTTCTGTCCATAGTTGAGGGGGGTGGGCTATGCCAGGCTAGGGGATAGACCAGATGGGAGAGGTGGAGAGCCAGGTGTCAGGACGCCGGCTCTAGGTCCTGGCAGGCGTGTGAGGGCCAATGCTGCGGGTCGGGGGCGCACGCTGGGAGGTGGGGTGGGGGAGCGCCGGGTTCAGGCTGGACACACAGAACTCAGAGAGGCCCATGAGGGGTCAAGGGCGGGCGTCAAGGAGGGGGCCGAGTACGCAGCCTGGAGCTCAGCAGGATGCTGTGGAGGAGACGGGAGGAGACAGAAGGGAGACATCGTTGACCACAGCAGGAGACGGAGCTGCTCAGATGAGGGTGCAGACCCGTAGGAAAAAGCACAGGCCAAGAGACACAACAAGCCTCCCGCAGGCTGTCTGGTCAGCTTTGACCTCCAGCCAGTCAGCCTGATTTCCTCATTAAGCAGAGGCAGGAGCACTTGAACGAGAGTGGCCGGTGGTGAGGTATAAAATAACGCCGAAGGAAAGAAACCAAACAGAAAGGAGAATGCTGCACGATCTTACTTCTGTGCGGAACCTAAAAAGAGTCGAATCCATAAAACTGGAACGATGGTCACCAGGGGCCGGGGAGAGCAGAATGGGGAATTATGGGTCAGAAGATGTAAGCTCTGGGCACAGTGGCTCACAATCGTAATCCCAGCACTTTGGGAGGCCGAGGCAGGAGCATGGCTAGACGTGGGTTCAAGACCAGCCTGGGCAATATAGCGAGACCTTGTCTCTACAAAAAAAAAAAAAAAAAAAAATCAACCGGGTGTGGTGGTGTGTGCCTGTAGTCCTGGCTACTCAGGAGGATGACGTGGGAGGATTGCTTGAGCCCAGGAGGTGGAGGCTGTGGTGAGCTGTGATCGTGCCACTACACTCCAGCCTGGGTGACAGAGACTTGACTCAAAAAAAAAAAAAGAAAAAGAAAAGAAAAAAGAAAAAGAAAACTTGTAACATTTCACCTGCACAGCACGGTGGTTATAGTCAACAGCAACGTATTGCATATTTCAAAATAACTAGAAGAGTAAGTTTCAAACATAACACCACAAAAATGTCAAGCAACTGGGGTGATGGATATGTTAATTAGCTTAGTTTAATCCCTCCCCCTTTAGACATACATCAAAGCATCACACCGTACTCCACAAATACAAGGCAACGGTGACTTGTCAATTTAAAATTTTATAAAAATCATAGAAACCAAGAATAGGGGGCAGGCCTGCTGGTCACACAGATTCCCCATCCCCAGTTGCAAATGCAGACAATTGCCTCTCTCGGTGACAGTGATGGGGTCAGGGATGGAGCCTGGTGGACACTGGCCACCAGCTCTTGCTAAACCAGTGCCAACCACCCTCACTGCACAGTGAGGCTGCTGAGAAAGAGAGAACAAGACTCACGGGGTGGCTGGGAGGAGGGACGGTCACGAGTTCGAGCCCACGGTCGACCTCGAATGGGACGGACTTTGTGTTCATATCTACTCGCCTTGGCACAACCATCCTCCTTTTCTTCAGTGGGTCTGCCTGGGCTTTCCTAGTAGCAGGCAAGAGAGTGCACTCACGCCCCACAGCAGGCGTCTTTAAGCAAGGTGCAAGGCTAGTCTTGTGTTAGAGTGGTCATAAGAGGGTCGGTTCCAGTGGTCATAAGCTTGTCCGCTCCTGTGGCACCATCTACACCTGCTTAAGGGAATGCCTTCTCTCTCTCTCTCCCTCTCTCTGTCTCCCCTCTCCCCTCTCTCCTCTCTTCTCTTCTCTCTCTCTGTCTGTCTCTCCTGTTATAATGGTCATGAGAGTGTCCATTCCTGTAGCATCAGCAAACGTTTAAGGGAGTTCCTTCTCCTCCCTCTCTCTCTCGCCCTCTCTTTCTCTCTCCCTTCTTTGCCGGAGACCCTTTTTGGAGTCCACTGTTCGTCTGCCTCTCCTGTTCGTGTTCCAGCTGGCCCTGACACGGGCAGCAGGGAGGACCGGGTTTGGGAATACTCAAGGCTGTGTAAGAGCTCTCCAAGGGTAAACGCTGCTTGCGCACGGGGAGTGGGTGTCTGCTGGGGCTGTCGGGGCCTCCATGGGGACAGGACTCCGTAGCAGGTCTGGGGAGGCGGGGGAGATGTGGGGGGCGGTGGGCAGGATGCAGAGCCTGTGATGGGGGCCCGGCGCGGAAGCGTGGCGTCCTTGTGGGTCGGAGGGTGGAGCGGAAGGGCCTTGGACTGGGGTTGGAGGAGGAGGAGGAGGAGGAGGAGAAGGGAGGGAGAGCAGAGGGAGGTGGAGAGAGAGGCAGAGGAGGGGAGGAGGAAAGCAGGTGCCCAGCCAGCAGGGGCGCAACAGTTAGGGGCTGTGCAGGCCCCCAGAGCCGGCTGGGGCACCCAGGTCAGTCGAATACCAGGCCAGGGGAGGTGCCAGAGCCTGAGGGGCCATGGGCCTGAAGGCCTCCTGGCGAGAGGCATAGGCAGGAGGTCCCCGGCCCCAGGCTGGCCCCCGGTGTTCTGCGGCAGAGGCCCCGCCCTGCCCGCTGCCCAGGCCTGGATCTGAGGTCAGGATGCAGGCAGGCAGGGTGGGTGGGACTGCTCAGAGGAGATGTGTGTGTGAGTGGACATGTGCTGTGTACACTTGTTTGCATGCATGCATGCACCTGTGCACGAGCACAAGCATGTTTGTATGTGCAGTCAAGTGTGTGCACACGTGTGCACTGTGTGCGTACGTGCATGTGTGCACATTCGTTCAGTGCACACATGCACCTGTACATATGTGCACACATGTTCGCACGCATGTGTGCATTGTATGCACCTGTGCATGCATGCGTGCACACATGGGTATACACGTGTTCACATACACACATCTGTGCATGTGCACATGTTTATGGGTGCATATCCATGTGTGCACATGAGTATGCGTGTGCATTGCACGTGTGCATCGCGTGTGTGTGGCTTCCAATAATACCCTCACGTCTGGCGTTGCTGCTGTGTGCAGACCATCTGGAGACGGGCGCCGGGCCCGGTGGCCTGTCAATGTCCGTCTGGCTTCATGACCGCGTGATTCCATGACCTTGCAGACAGCACACTGGGCAGAGCATGGAGGGATCCTCTCTCGGCGTGGAGTCGTCTGTGGTCTTCTCACAGCTGGCCGGGCGGAGGAGACGGCAGGGCGGAGTCTCTCACCCCGACTCTTGCCAAGTGTGTCCTCGTCCACGTCCCAGCGAGGTCTGCGGAGAGGGGGCCGGCTGATGGTGGGGAGAGAGCCGGTCTGCTTGTTAGCCTCCAATCTCATCATGGCCTCCTTGCGGGGTGGGAAGGGGAGCCCGGAGGCGGCAGAGCCCCCTTTCCTCACTGGAGGGCGTGGGGTCTTTTCCTCCTCATGCAAAAGGACAACAGGTGTGTCGAGAAAGGACAACAGGCATGTCACGCACCAGGGGAGGCTTAAGGAAACGCAGCTGCTGCGAATGTTTGATGGCGATGACAGTGGCAGAAATGCCACCCCAGGAGCAGACCAGGGCCCTCTCCTTCTCCTTGCCTCAGTTTCCCCATCCCCAGTTCCACTGGGAGTGGGAAGACGAGCTAGAGAGCTGAGAGTGATGCCTTCCCTCAGTTGCGTAAAGCAGGGCATGGCCGGACCTGACGTCAGGCTCCCGAGGCAGAGCCAGTTCGAGGCAGCCTCACAGGAGTCAGGGTGGCCCATGAATGCCAGGGAGGAGGGGGAAGGAGGGATCGAGGCAGACAGGATACGGGGCGGCGGGGGAGCGAGTGGGCCCGCTGTCTGTGTGTCTTCACAAGGGCTGAGGGGAGGCGTGATGTCAGGCTGCCACTTGCTTGTTCAGTGTCCGCCCTTCCCTTGGGTGTCGGGAAGGCTAACGAGAGCCCAGCTGAAAGCCAGTATTCCAGTCTCCCTCGCTGGAAGTGTGGCTGAGGAGACGTCAGTGGAAGTCACGGGCAGAGGCCTGGGGGCTTTGGAAGGGGCTGACCCGCTGGAAAAGGGAACTTTTCTCCTTTTTTTCTTCTTCGCTTTCTTCTTTCTTTCTCTCCTTCCTTCCTCCCTCCTTCTTCCCTGTTTCCCTCCCACCCTCTCTCCCTTCCTTCCTTCCTTCTTTCCTTCATTCTTCTTTTAAAAACAAAGATGGAATCTTGCCATGTTGCCCAGGCTAGTTTTGAACTCCTGGACCCATGTGATCCTCCCGCCTCAGCTTCCCAAAGGGCTGGGATTCCAGGTACGAGCCCCTGCACACAGCCCAAAGCGACCTTTTGTATGGCTATCTTCTCCTTTTCCTATTACAATGTGGTATGATGATTGGAGCACCAGCAGCCATCTTGTGACCACGAAGTGAATTCAGAACGACAAAACAAAACAAAACAAAACAAAAAACCCTGCAGCTAAAGTCGGTAGGGCAGAAAGAGAGAAAGGACCTGCTTCCTGACGGCAACATGGAGCCACCCTATAACCCCTGGTCATCTGTCTTCAGACCATGGATGTGAAAGTCATCCCCGAATGTGACCTAGCCACACTTATTTTGGGTCTCTCCTTAGAGCCGATAAAATCAACTTCGGCCAATTCAGGAGACTGGCCTGCTGTCTCTTCCCCATCTTTCCTGCCGACAAGACAGGCGTTCTGAGTGGAGCTTGGGGCTTTACATAAGACTCTTCTTCAGCGAGCGAGACTGAGAATCTAGGTGGAAGACTGGATTGTGCGGAAGACTGGACAGTCAAAATACACACAGCGGTGTCGTTAACAAAATTCCCTTCTTCCATGCTCTCCACACTTCTGAGTCCTGTTCTCTCAGAATCGGGAGGTTGAAAAGGACACCAACGAATTTGTCTAGCTCCCACCCCCTTTCTTCTTATTCAACACCACGTGAGCCCGCCAGACTAGCAGGTGATGAAGTCGCTCAGCGTCAGATCCCAGATAGAGACTCTTCTGTTGCTGGTGCCGAGCCATTTATTCTTCTGTTCTTCCACCTGTCTGCCTATCAACCATCCATCTCTCTCTCTCTCTCTCTCTATCTATCTGTCTTCTATCTATCCATCTAATCATCTATTTTCTATCTTATCTATCCATCTATCTATCTATCTATCTGTCTTCTATCTATCCATCTAATCATCTATTTTCTATCTTATCTATCCATCCATCTATCTATCTATCTGTCTATCTATCCATCTAATCATCTATCTTCTATCTTATCTATCTATCTATCTGTCTGTCTTCTATCTATCCATTTAATTATCTATTTTCTATCTTATCTATCTATCTATCTAATCATATATCAATCCATCATGTCTTTCTACCTGACCACTATCATCTCTATATTTATCTATCTACCTATCTATCTGTCTGTCATCTCTATTTCTATTTATTATCTATCTACCTATCTGTGTATTATCTTTATGTCTATCAATCAATCTTTCTTTCTATCTACCTACCATCTCTCTCTCTCTCTATCATCTCTCTACCTATTATCTCTGTTTCTATCAATATCTATCATTTCTATATCTGTCTCCCCATCAACTCTATTTCTATTGATCTATCGATATCTATCAGCCATTTATCGTCTCTATCATCTCTATATCTACCTACCTACCTATCTATCCATCCATTCATCCCCTCTCTCTTTCCCATTTATCCATTTATTGATTGTTTCAGACACTACACTAAACCACTAACACACATAACCTTCACAACAGTCCTGTGAGTATTGTAATCTCCATTTCATACACGGCACAATGAGGAGAAACAGTTAAGTAATTGGCCGAAGGTCAAAGGGCTAAATGCAGGATAGGATTTGGATGTGTCTCTGTGGCCCAGGCCCGCTACACGTGGAGTCCCTTTGCTAGTTTAGCTTTTTATGGCTTACACATCCCTATGACAAGCGAACAGAAAAGTCACCAGCCAATGCATGCTGATTGCACAGACACAAGCAGATTTCATCAAAACAGTTACTCGATGATCTTTCATGTAAAAGACTTCGTGTACAACCTACCGTGATTTATCCCGGCCTCTAAAACTGGCTTTGAAAGACTAGAAAAAAATGGTGTGACTTAAAAGTCATCGGGTAAGATGGATAAAAAGACATCATTTTAGGGCAAATGCTAACGAAATATAATTTCCATGGTCAATAGAAATGGAACCTGGCTAGATCATGGCTTATTCTAGCAATTCAAATAGCTCCACATTTCAAATCATGTCTTCCCCAGATACTATAACGGCACAGAGGAAGGCATGAGCCTCTGTCTTCGAGGCCAGTTCCCTGGATATCTAAGCTACAATTGTGTCCCCCTACATGGGGTAGCAAGCACTCTTGGTCCTTTGTAGGTTGTCGTATTTTGGTGTTGACCGTCCACTCAACCCTGAAGTTCCCTAATATGTACTTGTTTTAATTTTGCAGAGGTCCAAAGCCAAGTGACACCCGAGATGAGACATTTAGCTGGTGAGGGCTTGAAGGGGTCCACAAACCTTGTACGTGTCTGCAGGTGATAAAATATTTCTTTTGGTTAAAAATGTAAATAGCAGCCGGGCTCGGTGGCTCAGCCTGTAATCCCGCGCCTTGGGAGCCCGAGGTGAGTAGATTGCCTGAGCCTGCGGGTTCGAGACCTGCCTGGGCAACTTGACGAGACCTCATCTCTACAATAAATCAAAAAAAAAATTAGCTGAGTGTGGTAGCGCGCGCCTGTAGTTCTAGCTACTTGGAAGGCTGAGGCGGAAGGATCGCCGGAGCCCAGCAGGTCGAGGCTGCAGTGACCGGGAACGGCCACTGCACTCCAGTCTGGGCAACAAAGTGAGACTCCAACTGAATAATAATAATAATAATAATATAAATAGCAATTTGGTAAGAGAGAAGATATTAATGAAAGTTGAAAAGACAAGTACCTTGTGGGATGGGGGTATTTATAAAAACTGTGATTCAGTCGGCAGAGGATGGTGGGGGAAGCTAAGAATCTGGAAAGTCATTTAGA
>CAUYQG010298156.1:0-21918 GCA_963574415.1 Tarsius wallacei
CAGCCTTATAATACCCTCCAATAGTAATCTCGGCCCGCCCTATTTCCCCTCTGCTCTACCCAATAGGATGCTAGCACGACTTCTTCCTGCCCTCGCTAAACTAATAAATACAGCCCCTCCCTGCATAACTCTCTCTCTCTCTCTCCCCACCCCTCTAGTTCTGTAGCCGCCACTTTAATAAATCTCTTGGTCCCCAACGGGTGTGGAGTCGTTATTAGCGCCCAGATACTTTCAGCTAAGGCATTCCTAACATTCCTTCACATTAAGGGTCTCTCTCTCTCTCCTGAATAACTTTTTGACTCTGTTTCATTGATGCACAGATTTCTCCATTAAGTATCATTTTCTGTACCACCAAGAGCATACATAGGTGATGCAGCCATTCTTAGACAAATTGAAAAAAAAAAAAGAAGAAGAAGAAGAGAAAGGTCACTGGCCTGGGTTCCTGAAATGGCTCTGTGGTTGTGTTGAGCAAAGCTACTTTTGATCCCTACTTCCAGAATCCTGCTAGACCTGCCTGCCCCTCCACTCCAATAGCTATTTGGTACCCAGAAGCTTGAGTGTTCTGGGATTATCTCTGGGACTTTCTTGGAAGCTGTTGCCACTCATACTGCAAGTTTCGTCGCTGGTCTTTTGGATATTTATATACACATAGGCAGGGACAAAGCTCAGCCCAACCCCTACCAGGAGAAGGAGGAATTCAAGATGAACTAGGATTCCAGAGATGCTGACAGAGAATTCCAGATGCACCTGAAAGTCAAAGATTAGATTGATGTTTTCAAAGAGTCATTCAACTGAAGTCAGACCGTGTTTCCACATTTCAATTTGAATCTTTAAAAGCATTGATTAATAACAATAATGAAAGAGCCCTTCATTAATGCTGAGCACTGTGCTAACCACTTTCCTGAACTCATCAAAGTCATCTAATTGTCACCAAAAATTAGGGCTGAAGCAGGCATTATTATTATTATACCCATTGTACATACTAAGAAACTGAGGCTTAGCTACATCAACGAACTCATCTCACAGCACCCAGATCATATGTGGTAGGGCCACGATTTGAACTCGTTATGACTTCAGGTGTGCTCAATCAACCACTTCTATTTCTATCCGTCTTAGTCCCTCATTTAAAACTCTGAATGTCTCCAAGCTCATTCTATAAACACAGATGGAGTCCCTTCTGCACAGGCAGCAGGCTCTGCTCTGGGCCCAAGAACCAAGCATAAAAACCCACAGACCCTGCCCTCAAGAAGCTCAGAGTCCGATGGAGAAGGCAGAGGAGTAGCCAACAGCTCAGATTAAAGAGGGTGAACAGATGTGCATCTCAACATGTCGTGGGGCCCAAGCAGAAAAGTGTCCCCATTTTACTCATATTGTGTAATTTTCTTAAAGAATTTTGGAGACTAAACATTAGGCTGCAAAACATTCCGCAATTCCCAGGAAGGCAGCGTGAAATCTGCATAGAAAATCTATTCCGGTCTCCATCTCCTGCTCGGGTAACCTTACAATTGTCATCCTCTCTCAGGCCAGCCTGAATATTTCCTTCTAGGGGAATCATAGAAAGAAATGGGGGGGGGGGGGGGCCGAAGGGAGGGGAGGGAAAAGGAAGGGGAAAGGGAGTGAAGGGAAAGGAAGAAATACTAGTACAAATCCACAATACATTAGGCTTCTTGATATGATCAGTAACATAAGAGTCAACTTTATAGGCACCACTGTATACACACACTATTCTTCAGGTGAAAGAGCAAAGAACTATGAATGGGTAAAAATAAAATAAAAATCTGGAATAGAAAGACTAGAAAACAGGGATATTGGGCCCATAGGGTTATAGAGAGATAATAATAAATCTATTTTTTAAAAATTCTGTTGACCTAAGTGAACTGACTCAGAAACAGAAAACCAAACACTGCATGTTTTCACTTACATGCGGGAGCAAATTGGCCACAAAGATGGAAATAATAAACACTGGGGACACCAGTAAGGGGGAGAGTGGGTTAGGGTTTAGAAACTACCTGTTAGTTATCCGGGGAATGGGTCACCTGAGACCCAATCCCCACCGCTACACAATGTGCCCATGTAACAAACATGCACATGGGACCCCAGAATCTAAAAAGAAAAACTGGGGGAAAAAATTCTGTTGAATGTCACCACGATAAGAATAAAAACAATCCAAGCCACGAATTTCCTTGGTTATCTTTACACATAAGAGATACCTTGCTTCCGAAGCTGATATCAGGAGGGTTTTAAGGAGATGACCTCATTCTATAACATTTTTTGCTAGGAGAGCTCATTTTGCAATCATTTACGATTTTATTTCAGCTTGCTTTGGGGTCTCATGGAGGTGGGTGTCCTCCTCCTCTTCTTTCCCCAGAAAAAGCCACCCCCTCCCACCAGGCGCACTCACGAACCACTCGAACATATGTCTACACTGAAGAGCAGAAGATGGGAGAACCAGATGGTATAATGCCTTTGGAATCTGACAGCCGCTCCGTGGCAGCACTATCAGCAGACAGGACTTGCCAGAGACGCACATTTCAGTGAGCGAGGGACTGCCAAGGCGAACAGCTCTGCACCTCGCCCTCCCAGGCACGGAGAGACGCCTGTGTTTGGAAACAAGCAAGATGCTTTTTGCGCGAGGAGCGAGTGGGGACACGGCTCTGCAGCGTTTATGGCACATATGTCGGGGGCCGGGGAGATGTTTTGCAAGCGACGGCTCCATAAACAGTGCCTACTTTGGGTGTTTTCCATCTGAGGCAGGTGGGAAGCGGGAAGGGAACAGTTGGGAGAATTGCAGAGCAACCTGTTTTCATGGGCTGTTTGCTTTCTTTCACTGTACCTGTCTATATTTGCCATATTGTCCCCACATTTGGGGATGTGCACACTCAAGTCTCCCTGAATGGACATAATCTTCATTCTAATCTAAATCCTGATGGAAACTGACCACCATCTCTCACTGTAATCTCTTCCCCCTCCACGTTAGGAGGAATGCAAAGGTGTGGAGGGAGGAAAATGCAGCTAATGGTTATGAATCCGGAGCCACGGGTCTGGCCCTGTGCTGAGCACTTTACGCGTGCATCAGCTCATTGCAAACTTAGGGCAAATCGTGTTACAGGTGAGGAAGTGGGGGGTTTATTTTACCCTTCTGCCTCGTGTTTTCTACAAAAGTAGAAAATCATCCACAAGCCAAGATCTGCCTTCTAGGGGGCACTTGGCTGAAAGGGGTCTGGCTCAATTCTGTTCTTTTCAAGGTTATTTCGTCTAACCTTGAGTCTTCAAAAATTCCTAACTGGAGATTTTATTTAAGGAAGATGCAAATTTCATTAAAACAACAATAACAACAACAATAAAATTGATGTCTTAGTTGACTTTCATGGAAGGGGCCGTGTTCTGATTTCGTTTTGCAAAAACAACTTTTGGGATCTGGATCTGGATTTTGAATCACCAGTCCCCTGTTGCCCCGCCCCACCACCCTTCAGTGAAATGAACATGTCATTAGTTCAAAGCCACCTTTTAACTCCCTGCCGGCCTCCACCTCCCTGCAACTCACAGCGATCTCGTTAATAAATTAACAGAGCTGTCACAGATGTATAAATGCAAAATCATTTGGAAATGGTCCCATTTGAGATCACACAATCTCCAAAATCCACTGCAACGTTTTACAATTCCTTCAGGCCACCTCGGGTCTCCTTTCCACTTGCAATGGTGCCCCTTTCAATTTGCATTTAAAAGACAGTAAATTGCAGGGTTCATAAACATTTTTATGGTGATTTATTGAAGACCAGAATGTCACTGTTGTTCTTCACACTTTAGCAGTCCTGAGAATCAAATGCTAGCTCTATATGTAATCTTGCTGTCCCCATCAACCACATAAGAACAAGCCTGTTTACAGTTTTCCTTTTCTCCTTCCTTCCTTCTTTCCTTCCTTCCTTCCTTCCTTCCTTCCTTCCTTCCTTCCTTTCTTCCTTCTTAAAGACAGTAGCAACCATATTTATCTCCCATTTAGAAGAAAGCCGTCTAAGTCTCAACTTGGGTTCTGAAATTTACAAAGAACTTGGCCAATCAGCACTGCGAAGAAACCATTCTTTATTTCAGCCAAGGACAAAAGAAAAAAAAAAGAAGGCTTTCTTTTGATCTTCCCATTCTGTGACCTGCGGTCCACACACACTACCTCAGTGAAGGGATACAGGCAGGAGAGTTGGGCAAGAGGCCGGCTGGCCGTGGTGCATCAAGATACCTTTGTCCCTCTCTCCTGCTAAAAACTTAGTGCAAGGATGGGGCATGGGCTCTGGAATCTCCTGTTTGAAAATAATGTGAGCAGAGAGAGCTTAGCTCAGAACATACTTTTGCTACTTCCCAGTCAGCGAAGTCACAAAAGGAGGTGCACAGAGCCAAGACAAACTGTTTACCTAAGGGCACAGAGAACTCCTTGGCATCCTTCAGACTTTTACCAGGGGGACTGGGAACCTTTTCTGAGCGTGTTGTGCATAAAGGGAAAGGAGACTGGGAGGAAAAAAAAAAGAGAAGAAAGGAAAGAAAGAAAGAAAAAAAAGCCTTGCACCTCATTTGCCCTTCCAGTGTCCAGAAGGGAGTATTTCTTTCCACCTTTTTCACATTATAATAATGGCTTCACAGCTCCTGAAAAGAGCCCTAGTGCAACAGCAAATGGTGCATGACACGGCGAAACCCTGGTCTTTGTCGCACCAGCTCTGCTCCAAAGAAAGTCCTTCTCTGCCTTCGTTTCCCTGCCATTAACTGAGATGAAATGAGTTTTTTCCCCCTTTTGATTCCACCCCCCACTGTCTATTACAGTGTGACGCGATTGGGCTTCCTGGCCCATTATTTCATAGAGAATTCTTTTATTCTGGTTTGGGAGTTCGCGCCTGCAAGGTTATCTGTGCACAAAGCAACACCTCAGTCTTTGCATTCATTTTTGAAATCTGATCTCATTGATAAGAACAAGACCATTCGCATTGCATTTGTCAGATAAGTAGCTCGGTGCAGGAGTCATAATTTTTGTGACTTCAGTCAGGGCTCCCTGTTAAAATACGTCAACCGATAAAAATGCAAGTATTATAAAAATAACCTTTGTATCAAAAGTGTCGCCCTATCTCTTTTTTGAAGCACATTATGTCCTTTTTTCATACGAGGCACCTCCTCATATTCAGATGTCTATTTCCTGATGTGCATTTTTTTTTAACAATTATTTTTTGACTGGTATTGTGACTCCAATGCCACCCTTCAGCATGCTGGGGGGGGAAAACACGAGGGGCTTATAAGGAAAGAATCGATGGGATGCAGTTTGTCTGAAAGGGGTTTTGATTAATTTCCCTCTGATGGCTTATCCAGTGTTGATAGGTAACATTTCCTGATCATAATAAGTAAAGGAATCAAATCCAAAGGTGCTCCGTCGCTGAGCAGAGTCAGAGAACATTTAGGAAAGGGATCCAAGGTGTCCCCACAGTGACGTCCTGGGTTTTTCGCGGACGGGGTTGAGCTGTCAGCTTGCCCAGGAAACAATGCCGCACTGTTCCCACGTGGGAAGTGGTCACATCTATTGTCGATAACGCCTGCACCCACCAGACACGAAAGGAATGGGAGAGGCTAGTTGGCTCCCTCGTGGCTTCTTGCAGGCTCTCATGCCACAGAGCTGTCCCCCAAAAAGCTATTCCCAGACTCGGGCCACGGAGGCTGGCGAGTGTGTTATATAAATATTAGCATGAGGCAGCTTGCTGGAGCTCCTGTGTGCTTCCTTCCCCCGGTGGCAGCCACACAAAGCCGCCAGTGACAAAACGAAGAGACAGCCACAGGCTCAGTCACGAGCGACATGCCAAGCCGCACGGCGCAAGGTCCTGTCCCCATCCCTGTTTGGGGCCCCGTACACCCAGGCCTGCAGCTGATAACACTGTAATAGTCCTCCTTTGAGGACGGAGGCTCTTGCGTGCTGATTAGTCATTTATCACACCTGGCAGCCCTGCTGAACTATAATTACTCTTCTCTTATCCTGCCGCACTGTCATGTCCGAGAGGAGAGGCGAGGCAGAGTCCCCAGTTAATGACACATTACCCTCTTGACAAGCACTTAAAGGTTTTATTGTAAATATTCAAGATATAAAACATCTGAGATTCCCTTTTTAATTATAAAAAGCAATTTCAGGGCCTCCCTTCTCCAGCTTTCCCCCTCAACCCCCAAATAGTAAAGTTTCGGCGCCGTTATCCTCTGCTTACTGCAAACAAACTGATTTCCCTTTGTCACGGAAACTCATTGCTACAAGTTAACTCAGTATCTCTCCGCAATTATCAGACATATTGCCTATGAAATTGGTAATTTAAACACACATCACATTTCCACAAAAGTTAAATTTCCGCCCCGAAAGAAGGGGAAAATGTGCATTTATATGAAAAATTATATATGAAAAAAAGCCTAAAATGCAGCATAAATTGTCCGGTTTTCCTCATCGGAAAGACAGGGAGGAAGTCATTGAATAATTTTTTTTTTTTTTAAAGATGAGTCTCTAACGGAGGCAAAAATTATATGTATATATATTTTTTTCATAAACTAAAAAATTGGAAATTTGTGGGTTGTTAAATCCTGATTGCCTACTTATAAGGTTTGGGGAGAAAGCCAACTTGGCATTCAGTGACTCCTGGGGCTATTTATATGCCTTAGGGAGGGCTCAGAGGATGCTTCCCTCAGGGAGTGAGGGACCCAGGAGGGCTGCTTCATCTGGCTATCTTCCAGCTGATGTCTGTGAGGTGGCCTTTCTGCTGAGCTACCTTTGCTCATTAGGCTTAAGGCTTCCAAGGCCAACTTCCATCACAGTCATTAGCATGGAATCATGGGAGGAGGCGGGGAGCTGACATTAATCAAATCTTTCATTCTGAGATGGAAAAAATAAAAACTCACACCGACTCACATATCCACGCAACTCTCACACATACGGACACATATGATGTAAAATGAGCTCATCTGAGTCAAATGAGTTTTAACTGTACCCTCTCCCCTACACACCCTTCACAAGTGTATATATCTTTGGATCCACATGTGTGGACAGGGATAAAAATTCGAGTGTTTTGGGTTCTATGTGTTTAAGATCGTCTTGTTTTGATTGGATGGATGTTATGGCCAACAGAGGCTACTGCAGCGCAGAGTCTTTGGACATGGAATCCAGGATATGATGATAATAGCTCTCTACCTCTGATCTTCTTTGCTCCATGGGTCATTAGGACTGATTTCTGACCAGGCCAGCTAGTTGGGTGTCTCCAGCACCCCTCATTCAATTGACTTCCAAATGCTTTAATGTAAGAGCATCGCCTCCCCAGAGAAAAGGAAGGCCTTTCCTTGGGTCAAAGGTCCATAGGAAATTGAAGCACGGCCAAGGATTAAGGAAGGGAATTGATGGCAGCATTTGGAAATACAGAAAGCAAAACCCAGGAAGGCATATGGCAGCCAAACCAAGGATGCATATATATAAGCAGTCCGCCGCTGCTGAGAGCCAGCTGGGGATGGTGATGACTTCCTGCTTCACTTCCGAAGAGAGGGTTAAGAGAGGTAGGAGGAGGCAGGAGGGTGGATGGGAATAACAGGGAGAGGATAAGTGAGCCAGCAAGATAAAAAGGAAGGCTTCCTCCTTGCTCTGAGAACCCTAAACTGGAAACACCTTGCATAGCTTTGACGGACTACTGTGTCTCACAGAACATCATATGGGAAGATGAGGGAGCCAATCTCGCAGGAGAGAGAGACCAAAGGTGCACAAAGGCAAGGACACTGACATCCTTGGCATCTGTGGCCAGGTATCCCAAGCAGGCTTTTTTACCCGTGAATGCCTCAAGCACAGGGATACCTTCCATTCAATGCTGCATCTTCAGTAACTAGCACATCACAGGCATGTAGGTTTCAAGAATGAATGAGTTAATTCATGCATGAGAAAGGACAACCCTGGGAAACAGGCAGAGGAAGAAAATTGGTCAGTCAAGGTGAGTTTCCTAACCCCTGATTTTCATCCTCACTCCCCGCACTCCCACATCCCTTAATGAGGATGTGTTGAGGATTATTTTGCAAGTATTGCATTAGGTGGGAAACAAAGGAACATCTACTGAGGTGATCTCCAGGCTCTGGGGCCCACACGGACATGAGCCTGAAGTGGGTGATGATGGTCATGAAGACAGATGATCACTATAGCTAAGATCTACTAAAAGCTTCCACGGACTAGGCAATGTGTTAAGCCATTCAGGAGGCTAAACTCTGCACCTTCTTGTATCTTCACACCAACACTTGGAGGTGTTAACCTATGGCTTACATTGTGCAGAAAAGGCAACTGGGGTTCCAAGGGGTGAAAACACTTGCCCCAGGATTTAACATGGACTCCACAATCCTTGCGTGCTGCCTCATCACCAGAAGTGGAAGGCTGGAAATCTTGTCAGGAAATAGTTCAGGGTGACTCCTAAACGCAGTGGTAAGATTTTCTCCAAATTTCTTCTTTGACTTTGACTTCAAGGGCTGAATCTGCTGTCACTGACTCAGTAGACACTTGCCTTCACATTCCCATCTCAACCTCTCCTCTTTGGGAAGCTGAATGCTGCCATGGTTTGACTTGTCCCCAGAGTGCCCTGCTCCTTTCAAAGGCACTTTATAAATCTAACGAAACAACCACAATCCAAATAGGCTGTCCTTCCCAGGTTTTCGGTCTCCAGACAAGCTCCCCTGGAGAGGTGCTCTCCTTTCTCAGCATGACACCTCTCCCTCTTAAGGGAAAATCACTCACAGTGTGTTCATCACCTGTTTTGTCTCCTTTTCAGAAATGTCAAGTGAACACAGACACATTGGGTCCAGAAAGACTGAGGCAGAGCTCAACCAAGCCAGCGGCAGGATCCAGGCAGGTCTGGAGACAGACAGTGCCCTTCCTGCCTTCCTTCCTTCCTTCCTTCCTTCCTTCTTCCCTCCTTCCCTCCCTCGTTCTCTTCCTCCCTCCCTCCTTCCTTTTCCTGCCTTTCTTCTTTTCTTCCTTTCTCTCTCCCTCCCTCCGTTCATTCCTCCCTTCCCCCCTTCATTCCTATCTCTCTCTTTTTTCCCTTCCTTCCTTTGTTTTCTTTCACTTTGTTTTACTGCCTCCTGGCCTGCTCACTCTACCATCTTACAACCTGGGTGGTGATGGAATTACCCTGGGGCTTCAGGGGCTCCCCAGTGTTAACAAAGAGCTGTTGTCAGTGTGATGTGCATTTTGGCACTGATAAAATACAGTCCGCGGAGCTTGCAATAACACAGCTGTTGACCTTTAGTAGCTTGGGATTCTAGAAACCCACTGAAGCTGGACAGTCATGCCCAGCCCAGAACCAGGTCGTACAGACAAGTGGAGGCTCCTTATGCTGTGAACAGGGCCCTTCTCGAGGCACGTGGGAAGATCTCACAGGGCCCAGGGCTGAGAACGCACAGATAGCCAGACCTCATGGAAAACAGTCAGAACCAGAAAGCTGGGGGTAATGGAGGCCCTTGGCTGAAAGACCGGTCTGTTGGACTCAGCCTCTTCTCCGCTGTCTCTCTCTCACTCTCTTACTTTCTGTCTTTCTCTCTCTCCCTCCTCCTCTCTCTCTCCTTTTCTCTCTCTCATTCTCTCTCTCTCTCATTCTTTCCCTCTCACTGTCTTCCTCGCTCTCTCTCTCTCTCTCTCTCTCTCACACACACACACACACACACACACACACACACACACTCACTCACACACACACACACCTCCTCTGCCCCAATTTTGCTTCCTCTCACTCCCTCGCGGGCCAGCTCCCTCCCTCTCAGCACCATCTTCTTCTCTGCATACGTGCTCCATTCTTCCCTCCACCAGTCAGCTTCCTGCTTTCTCATCATTCCTGCTCCCCATCTCTCTTTCTTGCAAAAGGTCCCAATTTGGATGTTCAACCCCTAAATCCACAAGACTTCTCAGTTTCCGTATTCATCCCCTGCTGGCAATCTCTTCTGTGTTTCTCAGGTCAAATCCCTAAGAGCCGGAAAACACAGCAGTCTGCTGCTGGCCCCACTAAACTAAACTGGTGATAGAGCCACATGTACTGTGGATGGGGAATCCAGCTGAAGAGTAAGTGTGGATGGGTGGGCTGGATGTGGCATGTGTGGTGCTGCTAAGTTTGTGCAGGGTTGGTCTGATTCTGCCTTGGGAACTGGAGGAAACAGCGAAGAGTCCATCAGAGAGATGTACAAGCTCAAGTATTTAGTTCATGATATTGAATTCATCAAACTAAAATGAAGGCCTTCTCATTGAATTAGAATTCTTAGAACCATTTGAAGAAGAATGATAATTCATAGTGAGGGCTGCCCACTTTAGAACATTTTTTCCAATTAGTTCCAAACTCTGGAGAGCTGTGATGAGAGTCAAGTATCTACAGAGCTCTAAATATGCCAATAGCTTTGTTAATTAAGGCACCCGAAACGGGGATCACTGTTAGCTCCAAAGCACTACAGTTCAAGTGACATATTCTGTGAATCATCAAACTTCCTTCTTGTTTTTACAGACAACTCAGGTTTTACAGGAACTTAGGAATTCTACTGACTGGTTCCTAATATAAAATAAGACCCTTCTGACAAAGCTAAAAAGAAGCAGGTGCATCTGCTTTGTCCAACTGCCCTTTGGAGCTTGTTTCTCCAGTCAGGGCAATGATCACTCGGTACTCACTTACCTATCTACATCCTGGGCCAGAGGATGGACACGGGACACAGTTGGCTGACAAACAACAGGCGAGGAGTAGACACAGACTATAGTCATTGGCCTTTCTAGGAAGAAACGAACTTGACAGCTGTGCTAGAATCTTCCATTTCCCTACCCAAATTCACTCTCCATCCTTCTGTACTTGTCTCCATGCCTGAAAAAGTTGACAAATATGAACAGAATCAATGAGTTCCTTTCACCATCTGGTTTCTAGTTGGGCTTGAACAATGATAGGGTTGGTGGAGAGAGAGGGGAGAGAGAGAGAGAGAGAGAGAGAGAGAGAGAGAGAGAGAGAGAGAGGTTTATTCCCCTAGGACCTTTACTAGGGGAGTGGCGGGGTGGGGGAGGGCGGGGTATCAACACAGCTGGGCTGAATTCCTCAACCAAAGTTTACAGCTCCTGCCAGGTAGTCAGGTTCATCCAGACCCCCTCATGTGTCTCTAGTACCTGCTGCCTCTCTAATTCTTGCTTGTTCAGGCCCGAGATGGTAACAGCCACCCCCCACCCCCCCATAGCTATGCCTGGAAAATCCACTATCTCTCACTGTTTCTCTACACTCTGACCTCGCCTTTATAAATAGCCTTTATCTTATTAAACTTTTCTCAAGGTACTCAATTTGGTGGATACAGAAGAGATAAGCTGAGGCCTCTGGTTTCATTTGAACCATGTGCTAAGCAGCAGGGCCCACAGTGTCAGATCCACTTTTGAAACAGCCCAGGGAAAGGCCTGCTGGAAATTTTTGAAGCGAAAGTCGACGAGTTCATCAGCCCAAGAAGAAAAGGACACAGGGAGTTTGGGCCAACATACAGCAAGTCTCTCATTAGCGCAAAATGAATTTACTTTACTTTGTCTCTGAACATGGAGGCCCTGTACGGAAATAAAGACATATGTACCATCATGTAAAAAGCGTCTTGAAACATGAGGAAGCACATAGAAAAGTCCTTGAAGAGTTCTTTTCTCATTTTTTTAACTCACATATTTTATAGGAACACTCTAAACTCTCACTAAAACAATGTATTAAAAAATGAGATACCCTCCAGTTTTGCAATCCATTTGTCTTCTCCTCTCAAGATTTGCTTGAAAAAAAGGGACATATTAAGTTGCAAGGGTTCCAGCATGAACTAACTTGAAAAATCTTGCCTATGCTTAGAAAATATTTTTTAATTTTCAAAAAACACATTCCAACCCACCCCTGCTACAAGGTAGAAAAATATCACTGTCAAACAAAACAAAACAAAACCATCCGCGTGTCAAAAATCATGATGACTAAAACAATCAATAAAGCCAGGGCTGGGTTAATAAGCATAGCCTTCTTGTAAATGTATTCATTTTTTTGGCTTATGATGCAAGGAGATATCAAGTCTCAAAGACCTTCTGTGTGTTTTAGGAAACTCGAAATGATAAATATTGGAGTCCTACACTGCTATTAGATTGGGAAGCTGTTTCTCTTTGAAAGTTGTACTTGAATAACCATAGAGGTATGTCCTTTAAGAAAACTCTAGGAACATTTCCCCCCGGGGTCCTCCTCTGACTCCTCTCTGCTCAGTTTGGGAGAAGTGTCTCTTCACTTTGCCTCCTGACCATCCTCCTTGTAGAACCTTTTGTAGCGTGACCTTGACGTACTGTGTTTTGCTGATTCCCTGCAGTGAGAGGGAGTCTCTTGTTCATCCTGAAATTCACGTTTAGGGTAACGCGTTATCAAAGAGATACCCAATAAATCTCTGTGGAAATCATCTTTGAAAAATAACAACATCGAAATAGTGGTATTTGAAAATCTCTTCTGAAGATATCAAGGATTGACAAATAAGTTTCAACATGTGCACCAACCTTGGACGATTGCATTATTGCCTCCTGGAGCACTGTATGAAGAGAGATTTAGGAGTCATATCCTCGCTTGGGAGGAAAGGAGAGCATTAATGAATGAATGATGTCTGCCATGGACACAGAATTAAGAAATGATGTCAAATAGCCTGTGGGTTTGCCATTCTTGTTCTTATTTATCCTCACTACTTGCAGTCACTTACGTGAAACCACAAGAAAATCCACTAAAACACAAAGAATGGTAAAATCAGCACAGCACCAACCTATTTAGGGTATTGTGGGCCTGGAGTCTAAAAACAGAAACCAGTTCATGTCCAAAGCAATTGTTCTTCGTGGAGCACAGAGAGGATATTAGGAATATGCTTTCATAAAGCTCTGAGTCAGACCGGTATCCTCTAGGTGACTTTCAAAACTATAGGTCTGGAAGTGCCTCTACCTATGGCTTCTTTGTAAAATTGATTAACTATTTTCAATAAGTTTTTCTATCATCCCTGGCAGAAAATTGCAAGCGTGTTGCATATGTAAAAATATAAATGTTTGACTCATCTCGCCTAGGGAAATGCTGACGGAGCCAGGGGTGTGTGTGTGCTCCTGTTTTGGTGAATGCCTCCCAGAGCCTCAGTTAATCTTGACCTTCCCCCACATTCCCATGGCATCTTGGACAAGCACACGTTGGATATCCTTCTGACCCTGGGATGCCCCTCCAATCCACTCCTCAAGGAGAACTGGAGGTCAGCAGGGTGTTTTCTGGCTCAGAGCCAGGACCTTTTGACACAGCATCTGCATTCCTCGGCCAGTCAAGGTCTTTGTATCAGACGGATCCTGGCTGATTGAACCGGAGAAGGCAGCCAGATGGAACGCAGGCATCAGCTGTAACTTCTGCACTCCTGCTGGAGTGGTTGGTTTTCTGATGTGAGGATCCCGGTAAATTGTCTGTGCCTGCTCTGAATGCAATCTGGGCGATTCCCACTAGTAACAGGGAGAGATCTGTACTAGCCAGAGATGTGAAGTGATTCGTGGCACGGGGACCCTGACACTGCTATTAGCCCGGTGGTGTTGACAAGCCACATTGAGACAACAACACAACACCCTGCGTGCCGGTGACATACATTTACAGGTTGAATGGCTTCCGCTTTCCTGACATAATGTGGTGTGACAGAGTGACAGAACGGAGCATTTGTGCCTGTGAAACCCTTGTGATGAACAGGAAATGGAGATCTCTCCAGAGTTAAGACTTGGAAGGAACCGCATGCCGATGTCATGGCAGCCTCTGCTGCTGGGGTTGAAGTCATCTGCAATTCAGCAGTTCTGAAACAGTTACAAAGTCCAAAAGAAAAAAAGAGGGCCAGCGCTTGGCTCCCGACAGAGTAGCAGTGGAGGGGGCCCAGGACTCGGCAATACTTGGATCTGGGCTAGGGTCCAGGCTTCTTTCTCTTTGTCCAAATATCAATCCATATCATCTTAAAATGGTAAATAAAACCAGACTTCAATACTGGAACCATGATGAGCCAGTCAGCTGAAAAAAGTATCAGCTCTTCCCCTCTGCTCTCCATGTGGCTGTCTTCCTTGTCTTTTTCCCTTCGGTTACAATCCCTGCACCTGCCCCTTGCCTGAAATACGAGGTATCGCTCCACATATACCAAGGTGGACATCATGAAAACAGGACAAAGACAATCTGTTGAGTTCTACCTGAAAACTATCACAAAAGTATGAGGATTCACATGGCGTTTTTGGTAGAAGAATCCTGAGGGTCAGTTTGTATGTTATTAAATAAACCCTTTGAGGCTGGGCATGGTGGCTCATGCCTACAATTCCAGCACTTTGAGGTGCCAGGGTAGGAGGATTGCTTGAGGCCAGGAGTTCAAGACCAGCCTGTGCACCACAACAAAGTCTCATCTCTACAAAAAAAAAAAAAAAAGCCAGGTGTGGTGGTGTGTGCCTGTAGTCCTAGCTATTCAGGAGGCCGAGTTGGGAAGATCACTTAAACCCGGGAGGTTGAGGCTGCAGTGAGCCATGATAGCGCCACTGTAATCTAGCCTGGGCAAAAGAGTGATACCCCAGCTCAAAACAAACAGACAAACAAACCTTTTGAGACAAAAATATTGACTTAGTTGAGTAGAAGTATGTTAATATCTCTCTGACAAAAGGTGGATGCCAGGACTGTCTGCTAAAGTTGGTCAACACACAGGGCCAATTCCAACCTGCTGCCTGTTTTTGTAAATAAAGTTTTATTGGCACACAACCATACCATTCAATCACATATTGCCTATAGCTGCTTTCCTACTACAATAGCAGAGCTGAGTATCTGCAGCAGAAACTGTGTGGTCTACAAAGTATAAAATATTAACTGCCTGGCCCTTTATAGAAAATGTTTTCTGATTCCTGCCCTAGAGCGTGCTTTTTGGAGGTAGGGGACTCCCAACTACCTGTTAAAGCTCTAAAGAAATACAAGCTCTGCCATACAGCAGTCTTGGCAAAGGTGCACAAGGGCATGCACTCTGTGGTTATAATGGACTCATAGAAAAAACAAAGGACAGCTCTCAAAAAAGAGGGAATGTTTCACCAATCATACCTTTCTGCATTAGTTAAGATAACTCCACTTGCTGTAACAGACACAGATCTCAAAGTCACTGCAGCTTAACACAATAAAAGTTTATTTCTGACTCCTGTAATGTCTTATTAGCCAGAGGGAGATCTGCTCCATGTAGTCATTCAGGGATCCAGATTCGTCATCTTGGGCCTAATTTCATTGGCTACAATTCAGTCAGATGGCCAAATCTAACAGCAGGGGAGTCTAGGGTATAGAATCTGGTGTTGTGGACAGAAAAAAAGGAAGATAGGCTGAACATTTAGCCACATGACCCCTTCTGAGATCCTAATAGACCCTATCCCTCTCTCCCCTTCCTCTCCTGTCTTTGCATCGTGGTCTTTTCTATCAGAAAAGTCATATATATGGCAACCCCCTTGGGTCCCCTCCCACTGTGGGAGCTTTTCTGTCCTCTCAATAAATCCTGCTTTCAAAAACAAAAAAAACAAAAAAGAAAAGGCATACACATAATATGTGTTTGGTGCTACTGATAAACACATCATGTGTCATCCTTCCTAGGACAATGTTCATCCTAACAGAGGAGAATGTAATGCTCAACCCAAGAAAGGATGCCATGGAAGGAGCCAAGACCAGAAATGAGGAGGCCCTAATTCCAGATCCCGCTCTCCCTCCAGCTGATTTGCCAGATGCTTCCCTTCTTCAGCCTAGGTTTTCCATGTATTAAAGCATAAACAATTTGGGCATTCATGGCATATTTTTCAGCTCTTTCTGATTCTGTGATTCTGCAAAGGAATCCCTAAGGGTGGAGTTTGATGCCTTGGTGGGAGATGGATTTTTGGATGCCATTCTCAGTGTCAGCCGACAAAAGCAAA
This sequence comes from Tarsius wallacei, assembly GCA_963574415.1. Taxonomy (NCBI): domain Eukaryota; kingdom Metazoa; phylum Chordata; class Mammalia; order Primates; family Tarsiidae; genus Tarsius; species Tarsius wallacei. The sequence goes on from CAUYQG010298156.1 coordinate 15,947, forward strand.
AGACAAGTTCACTTTCACATCAGACTCAGGCTACAAGAGACCCACAATAAATATTTCACAAAGGAAAACAAAGGAATATATTATACTGCAGCCCAAGAAAACCATAGCCCCAATTACTGCTTCTCCCATTGCAAGTGGTCTTATATGCAATCTGCTGAGAGTAATTTTATTATTTCAGGCACTATTCACAACATCACCATGCAGAAATCAAAATTTGATGAAATTAATTTAGCCATCACAGGAAAGATAAAGAGGAGCTCAGGAGGGTATTCATTTGATAAATAAAATATATTTTAGAAGAGAATATTCTGGTAATCACTATTTATTAATGCAAACTTCTTTAGGGTTTGCAGGATCCACATGCACATTTTCTTCTAACTAAATAAGCATACATATTTGAGGAGCCCAGTCTAAAATATTAACAGTCCTTCTGCACCAGAAATATTAGTCCTTCCCTCCTTCTCTGCCTGCTTCTGTCAAGAAGCCATGGAGCATACAACTGCAGCGCCTAGCTAACCATGTAATTGATAACTCCCTACTCTATTCACTGTGGGAATCTGTCAGTTAAAGTCTAAAGATACATACACACCACTATGAAAATGAACTTACACAAGTCTGTCTGCAGACCAGGAAGGGCCTGAATGCAGTCGACATTTTGCTACTTAATTGGTTGGGGCCAGCTTACCAATGCACACGTGTATTCTGGCAATGGCACGCTGTACTATGACTCTTTTTGACAGACTTACTTAGTGAAGAGGAGCTACTTTTTTCCCCAGATAATTGCTCAAAATCACGCTTTCAAAGTCAAAGTGATTCAAACTTGCCTGTCTGTATTTTGCAAACACACAAGTTGGAAGGAATGCAAATGCACATTCCTATTTTTTAGGTGGATGCACAAAAAGAGGCCAGATCTCGTTGTTTCTGTCTTTCTTTCTCCCCGCCCCTCCACCCTTTTCTGAGCAATGGAGGAGAAGTAATACTAATCCCACAGAGCTGAACCTATCCCCAGTGTGGCTCGGATGTGTCAAATCCAGTAGCAAACACATTTCACCCAGCATAGGCCAAGGGCCATCAGAGACAGATGTTGTAGCTAAGATCCTGCCAGTCAAAACACTGGGGCCCTTGATGTTCTTGGAGGTACTCTCCAGCAGAACAGAGGACTGGTGCATCCAAATTGGAGGGATGCTGGAAGGAGTCACATGGCTTTTTGGGGGAGGGGACAGCTGGTGTAATGGACACAGCAAGGACTTTGAAATCAGACCATCTTCAATGCAGCCCAGAGAAATGAGCTCAGTCCTCTGCTCTATTCCTCATCCCTGGAAATGGAGCTGGTCGTCTCCACCCCACGGGGCTGTTATAAGCTTAAATGATGCTCAGCACGAACAACATCCTGAACCTAAGAGGTGCCGCATGAACAGCTGCCTGCTTTGTCCCCATTCCCACCTCTCTGCTCTAAAGAGCTCCGTGGGCATTTTATATCCTCTTGGCATTTGTGGATATTCACATAGAGATCATTAGGTGGTTCAAGCATTAGCAAGCAGAGAAATCCTTGTAACAGAACAGAGTTGGGAGTCACGTGAATGAAACCATTTCAGTACTAACACAGCCAGGATGTATTAGTCCGTTTTGTGTTGCCACAAAGGAATACTGAGGCTGGGTATTTTGTAGAGGAAAGAGGTTTATTGGCTGAAGGTTCTGCAGGGTGTCGGTGTCTACTCGGCCTCTGGTGAGGCCTCGGGAACCTTTTACTTGTGGCGGAAGGTAAGGAGAGTCAGCGTGTCACATGGTGAGAGTGGAAGCAAGAGCGGGGAGCGGGCGGCAGACCCTTTTAACAACAAACTCTTGCGTGAAATAATAGAGCGAGAACTCACTCATGACCACAAGGACAGCACCAAGTCATTCAGAAGGGATCTGCCCCTGTGACCCAAGCACCTCTCACTAGACTCTACCTCTAACATTGGGGGTCACATTTCAACATGAAATTTGCGAGGGCAGACATCCAAACTATAACACAGCACATCATGGAGACCACATTGAGAGTCCAGGAATGTCCAGCAGCACAGAGACCCTCCCAGTTGGGACCTGGGCTCAACACCAAGACACAGGACTCTATAGGAAGAATTTGAACGAGGCTTCCAGGGGTCTGGAAAGTATGACGACATAACATACAGAAATACCCCCGTGATGATGGTGCACAGAGATCCTTAGCATAGGATTGTACATAAATCGAGAACCCAAATGTGGGACAGTCCTGGGACTTTATATATTTTGATCTTGACGTTTCTGAAGGCAAGAAAAGCCTGAGGTACCATGACCCCTACATGGGCCCACAGAGCCTCATGCTACACATTTACAGAATTATAATCTCTTCAAACGAGGGAAGACTTTCAAGATAATCCTGTCCTCCTCTTCCTTTCCAGATGATGAAATTAAGCCCTGCAAAATACATATTCAGAAAGCAACAAATTTAGTAGCTAAACCAAGACTTGTGTCTCCTGGGGAGAATCGAGTTGATCTGGGTCCCCTTTCAAGGTCAAAATTTGGATCCTGATTTAAAATGCCATGTGTGATTCCTAGAACTATGGGATAATCCATCACGCTATTATTATTCCCACCATCAAGATACACAAAGAGGATCCTGAGAGACGGTGGAAGGTACAACATGCTTTGTAAAGAACGAAATAAATAAATAAACTATTAGTGTTTTAACTGTGGCGGGATAGCCAGGCAGTCGATTTAATTAACTGCAGCACAATTAATTGTGAAAATTGAGGTTTGACTGTGACATTGCCAATTCAAGTGGTATTGTGTAGACTTGGTAACAGCCAAGAGAACTAAAACCATTCCAAGGACATTGTTGGAAGAAAATTAGCAGTGAAAGCGTTTACCCAAAATAAAGAAATGGAAATCTTGGAGGAAATGAGCCGAGTTTGGCAAACTGCCTCAGTGTTTCCATCCATACAATGGAGCTCCTGCAACCTACATCACAATGAAGACTTGATAACGAGGTGCCTGTAAAAGTGAAGGATAACTACAGCTGAGCATGGATTTGGGGTTGGACTTGAGGGGCAAGGTAGCCACATGCTGATTTATCCTATAATACTACCTCTAGTTATCCATCATATCCTCTGGATGAACGCAGTGTGATTTTCCTATTGGGGCACTGAGTGCTACTTCCCAGGATAAGAAAGAAAACTTTGCGCTGCTGGGGACCTTCATAGGTTCTCCTGCATCTTGTGCCTCAGGTGCAACTGAGAGATGGGTGTTGTTCATTGTCTTAGAGACATCTGAGCAACAAGACCCTTCCAGTCTCATCAGTAGAGTCCCATTTGATGCTCCTCTCTTTACTGGCCTTGGAGGAACCTTTGTAAAACCTCTGCAGGAATCTGGGCCAGCACCAAGTAATTCCAGGGAAAGGGGACCTCTGACCTGATCCCAGTCCTAGCAAAAGCTGACAGGGTGGGAGCCCCATCCCTATCACAGTGGCCACAACTTCCCAGCACCTCCATGAAGGAACTCTTCATCCACACACCCTGGGACAGACATATGCTTCTGTCTTGTAGATGCTGCTGCTGATGTTAACGCTAGTAATAGTTTTCACTTGGAGCCAAACCAGTGCCTAACTAGTATGTGAAAAAACACAAAGATTAGGGGTTACCTCTGGGTGACTAGACTGGGGATGGCTTGTTTTACTTCTCTGGGCTTTCTGCTCTGTGTGTTTCAAATGTTCTCTAATGACATAAATTATTTTTGTAATTGGAGTGGGGGGAACCCATAACGCATGTAAGCATCAAACAAGATGAGCCCCAAGTGGTATTCTAGAGGAAGAGATATACTCCCTGCGTCTATGTAAGAAAAAAAGAGATTGGAGTTCTAAGCAGGTAGCACCAAAGTGACCTGCCCACGAGGGGGACCAGAAGCTAAGGAAGGCAGAAGCAGCTTCCCGTGTCTGCTTAAAGATGTGGAGGAGAGAGAAGGAAAGGGGTAGATCAAAATGTACCTGAGAAAATAACAAGGGCAGATGAGGATGTGGGGAAACTGGAACTCTCCTACACTGCTGATGAGAATGCCAAAAAGCGCAGCCACTGTGGAAAAGTTTGACTGTTCCTCAAAAAGTCGAACAGAATTACCATATGGACCAGCAATTCCACTCCTAGGTATATACCCAAAAGAGCTGAAAGCAGGTACTCAAACAAATGCATGCGAATGTTCACAGCAGCACTATTCGCCAGAGTCGAAAGGTAGAAAACAACCAAAACTCCCATCAATGGATAAGCCAATTGTGGTAAAAATATACAATGGACTACCATTTAGCCATGGAAAGGAATGAAGTACTGATATATGGATGAACCTAGAAAATATTATACTAAGAGGAAGCAGCCAGACGCAAAGGCCATATATTGTATGATCCTATTTATATGAAACATCTAGAACAGGCAAATCCACTGAGGCAGAAAGTAGGTTGGTGGGAGGGTTGAATAGGGAGTAAGGGGCACGGGGTCTTATTGTGGGGTGATACGAATATTTTGGAACTAAATAGACAACACTGTGAATGTATTAAATGCCACTGAATTGTTCACTTTAAATGGCTAATTTTATGCTGTGTGAATTTCACTTCAACTTAAACAAAAGAGAAAAAAAAATGCATACCTGAAGTTTCCTTGCTTTGATATGTGTTTGCTGTTTCCCAGAAAGAACTCTTCCCAGAGGGGAGCTCAGGGTGAGGGTAAGATGGAAGTGTGTGTTTGGGGGCCCAGGAAGGGGGTCCCGCAGGACGTCACAGACTTAAGCCCCCCGTCCTACTGATGGCCCGAACCCTCTGTCAGAATTTCTCTTCCTCTGAGCTCTTCCTTCAAGGTCCAGTTTTCACTACTTTTCTTCTTCTATTCTTTCAACCCTTTTCACTTTTCTAACCACATAAATGTCATAACAAGCCCCTCAGAGAGAAAGGGATGAAGCAATCCTCCTAAGTAAGGACACAGCAGAGAGAAGGTCTGTGAGGGGTTCCCAGTAGGAAAAAAATAAAACAAGGGGCAGGTTTATTAAGCTCAATCTCCTTATGATTTCCAGTGTTTGCTTTGTTGAGGGAAGCCAGGCCAGAAACAGGGTCACCCCAGAAACTTCTGTGGTCATGACTAATTAGCAAATAAATATTATCTAGAGGATCTTGGGCCTCTGGAGCATCCTACAAGGATTTCTGTTTCCCTGTTGTCAGAGGCCACTGAAATTCAAGAGCCTGCACCTTTTGGACAAACACCATCCTTCCCCTCCTTCCTCTTAGAGAGCTCTCAGGGCTCTCCTATCTGAGTAAGTCTTGCTGAAATGAGCAATTCAAAACAAAGACTTCATTCAAAAATGTATAGGGTACCAGAGATACTACATACAGGGGTCAACAGCAGGCTAGGACAGCTCTTAAGAAATTGCTTGGAGGCCACATAGACCAATGGAACAGGATAGAGATTCCAGAAGCAAAGCCTCAATTCCTCAACTAACTCATCTTTGACAAAACCTTCAACAAAAACTACTGGGGAGAGGAAAACCTGTCCAGTAAATGGTGCTGGGAAAACTGGCTGACCACATGCAGAAGACTGAAACAGGACCCCTACTATCACCATACACAAAAATTAACTAAATGGATCAAAGATCTAAACGTAAAACCTCAAACTATAAAAGACACCCTTATGGAAATTGGAATTGGCAACAAATTCCTATCCAGAACCCTAAAGGCCAATACCTTAAGAAATAAGATAGATAAATGGGACCTCATCAAATTAACGAGCTTCTGCAAAGCAAAAGAAACCATCAAGAAAGGGAGACACTCCACAGAATGGGAAAAAATATTTGCCAACTGTATATCTGACAAAGGCCTAACATCTAGGATCTACAAGGAACTCAAACGCACCGAAAGGAAAAAAACAAACAGCCCCTTTAAAAAGTGGGCGAAAGACATGAATAGACACTTCTCAAAAGAA
>CAUYQG010298166.1:0-13300 GCA_963574415.1 Tarsius wallacei
CTCCTTCCCTTGGCAGTACCCAGTAGCTGTCAATCCCTCTTTTACGCTAATGTGATTAATGTTTAGATTCCACTTATGAGTGAGAATATGTGGTATTCAGTTCTTTGTTTCTTTGATAGATCACTAAGTATGATTGTCTCTGACTCCATCCAATTTGCCGCAAAGCTTATGATTTTGTTCTTCTTTATGACTGCATAAAACTCCATCATGTATATGTACCAAATTTTTTCTTATCCAGTCTACTTTTGATGGAAAGTGTTGGTTTCATGTTTTTGCTATCGTGAATAGTACAGCTGTAAACATGAGTGTGAGGTGTGTTTTTTATAGAACGATTTAAGTTCCTTTGGGTATATTTCCAGGAGAAGGATTGCTGAATCCTATGGCAGGTCAATATTTAGTTCCTTTAGGAATTGCCACTGCTTTCCATAGAGGTTGAACTGGGTTGCACTCCCACCAACAGTGTAGTAGTGTTTCTTTTTCTCCACACCCTCCCAGCAGCTGTTGTTTTTTGAATGATTAATGATTGCCATCCTTACTGGAGTTTGGTGATATCTTATTTGCATTTATCTGATGATTAGTGAGCCTGAGCATTTTTTCATGTATCAGTTAGCTGCTTGTATATCTTCTTTTGAAAAATGTCTGTTCATGTCCTGTGCCCATTTTTTAATAGGGTTTTTTTTTTTCTTTTTTCTTTCAGTACATTTGGGTTCCTTGCAGATCCTGGTTGTTAGGTCTTCATCAGATACACAGTTAGCAAATATTTTTTTCCCATCTGTGACTGTCTCTCCACTTCTTTGATGGTTTCTTTTACTGTGCAAAAGCTTCTCAATTTGATGAAGTCCCACTTGTCTATCTTATCTTTTATGGCATTCACTTTTGGGGACTTGGAGAAAAATTTGTTGCCTACTTTGATGTATATAAGAGTGTTTGCTATGTTTTCTTTTATGATTTTTATATTTTGAGATTTTATGTTTACATTATTTATCCATTTTGAGTTGATTTTTGTGTATAGTTAAGAAGGGTTCAGTTTTATTTACATGAAGAAGAATGTAGACAGTCGATTTTTCCAGCACTATTTTCTAAATATGGTTTTTTTCCAGTGATTGCTATTGGTGGCTTTCTCAAAGATGCATTGGTTGAAAGGCCATGTTTTGGCTTCCAGAATCTCTGTCCTATTCCATTGATCTATGTGCCTATTCTTGTACCAATACCAGACTCCTTTATTTACTTAGCCTTGTAACAATGTTAAAACTCTGGAAGTTGTTGCCTCCCACATAGTTCCTTTTGCTGAGGATAGTTTTGGCTATTCATGCTCTTTTTTGTTTCCAAATGAATTTCTGTATTGTCATTTCCAGGTTGGAGAAAAATGATGTTGGTAATTTGGTGGTTATTGTATTGAATCTGTAGATTTCTTTGGATAAGATGGACATCTTGACAATATTGATTCTTTCAATTCATGAGCAAGAAATGTTTTTCCATTTTTTTGTGTTATCTTCGATTTCATTGAGCAGAGTTTTGTAGTTCTCATAAAGGTCTTGAGTAAATCAATTATTTGAATTAATTGTCTTCCCAATTCTGTCCTTACTCTTTTGTAGTCTCTACTCAGCAAGATATTCAGAAGATCTTCTCCCCAACCAGAAGTCAGATCATATCATTCAAACCTCTTCAATAGATTATACTCTGCAATAGCCAAAAACCTAAAAATGCCTCTAAAACCCTAAGAATCTGAGCCCTCTATTTTCTTTCTGATTTCACTGTCTTCTTTTGCTCACCTCACTAAGCCTCCTGTTTCCCAACACACAAAGGTACTTTCTGTTTTCTAAATACTCTGTGGCTGTTTTTGCCTCATGGTCTTCCCATCTGGTTGTTTCCTCTGCCTGAAACACTAATTACACAGATATGCACACTGCTGTCTCTTAGAATCCTTTTATATTTCCTTTTAAATTTCACCTTCACTATAATTACAAAGTGCAACCTCCCTCCACCAATTAATATTCTTCATCCCCCTTTTCTGCATTCCATTTCTTTCTAGTACTTATCCTACATGCTATTTATTTTTCCCATTTACTTGCTTTTTATTTATGTGTATACTTGTGTTTATATATTTGCTAATTTTTGTTCATCTCAGTCCCACAACTAAAAGATAATAATTTTTTTCACTGACATATTCCCTGAATATACCTGTACATCGTATAAGAGAACAGTATCTAGCATTTGGTAGAAGATCAACATGTTTTCTTGAATTAAAAAAATAAAAATGATTCTCAGCACTTTGTTAGGCCAAAAGTTTGCTGCTGTTGTACCTGGCCAAATTTTCTAAGACCACTAAACCTCAGTTTCCTCCTTTATGAAATAGATTCATAATAGTTCTCATCTCAAAAAATGTGTTAGGAGAACCAGTAAGATTTAAGATGATATTTTTAAAGTAGCTGTTATTATATTCAGCATGAACTAAGCAGGAATCCCATACTGAGCTGTGTAAAAAGATATAGTAAAGTTGATTTCATTCAGAGCTAAAAGTGAGGTCAGTCCTTTATTTAAAGAGAATACAAAACCTTGAATACCCCAAGACACAGGACATATGAACCACACAGGCATAGGTTTAGCAGAAATTTTATTTATTACATTTATTTCCTTTTGTGAGCTCAAGAAGATAATATTATCAGGACAGTTGTGTTATATAAGAGATTAACATTACCTGTGCATTATACTCACAAAATTATCTAGGTGGTGGAGATTTCAGAATTCTCAGGATTCCAAAAAAGGCAGAAACAACAATACCCAGTAGTTGAGAGGAAATTGAAATTAATAGTGCCAGGCACAGTGGCTCTCACCTGTAACCTCAGCACTTTGTTAGGCCAAAATGTGTGCATTGCTGGAGACAAGGAAGTCATGACAAGCCTAAGTAACAAAACAGACACCATCTCTACAAAAAAAGAGAAAAAGTAGCTGAGCTTGTTTATGGGTGTCTATAGCTTCAACTGCTTGGGAGGCCGAGGCATGAAGTTTGCTTGAGACCAGAAATTTTGAGGCTATGGTAAGTTATGATCTTGCACTGCACTCCAGCCTCTGCAACAGAGTGAAAATGGTCTCCAAAAAAGAAAGAAAGGAAGAAAGAAGAAAAGAAAAAAACTATACTTCAGAAAAATAATAACATCATTTACAATGAAAAACGTATGTAATGGCAATGTGGTAACCTCAAGAAGTTTACCAATCTTAAAACTGTGTATAAAACAACAGATCTTGACAATATATAAAAACACTGACTGATAGAAATGAAAGAGGATGAGATACCCACAATTGTGGAGGTAAACTTCATCCTTCCTCTGTCTGTAACTGACAGAACAAATTGAGCAACAATACAGTAATTACACAGAATACTTGAAAAACACTATCAACGAAGTTGATATAATTTAAAGAATACCCTCTTCAACAACAGCATACACACTTTTAAAGTATACATGAAACATTTGCCAGGATAGACCATATTTTGGGCCATAAAACAAATGTAAATAGATTTTAATATATTCAAACAATACAAAGTATATTTTTTGACTACTATGAATTTATGAAGCAGAAATCAATAATCAAAAAGTATCTTAAAATTTACAAGTATCGAACAACACATTTTTCAATAAACCATATGTCCAAATGAGAACACAAAAAGATTCAGGAATTATTTGGAATTGAACAAATGGAAACAAAATACAAACTATGTGGGACAAAACTCAAGCAATTTTTAGACTTAAAAGGTGTATGAAAATCAAACTAGTTTCCAGCTTGATAAGCTAGGAAATAATAGTGATTTAACTTAAAAGAAAAAGGCTGGAAATGCAGATAAATAGAGAAAATAAAGTTCAGAAATTGACCCAACTTTTGATCTCTAAAGGGATTTCAGTCTCTGCAACACATGGTGTTGAGAACATTGGACATCTTATTAATATATCTTGCTCCACTATTTCTAATCAATATATCACTATAGACATAAGTTTATACTCTAAAGCTATAAGGTTTTTAGAGAAATACACTGAAAACCCAGAAAAGACAAAGATTTTGGGGTAGAATTAAAAAAAATTAAAAACACATAAAATTGCATCAAAGCTAAAACAATTTAGTTTTTAAAAAGATACTTAAAAAAACTCAGAAGAAAAGAACTGGAATTCATTACATGTAAACATGCTCTCAATTTTTAAAAAATCTTTATAAAAAGTGAGCAAAGATTTGATTTTTCATTTACTTTTTGCTTTTAGATTTGTATAGACCATTTACAAATGAAGAGTTATGGGTTGAAGATAAGCATACAAAAAGAAAAATATTTGACATTATTAGCCATTAGTAAGATTCAAATTATTCATGAAAAATAAGAATACAGTAACTTTTCATTAAGAATTAGAGAAGAAATGAAACAGGAAAATTGATATATGCACACATAGAAGCTAAATTTCTATTAAAATTTCTATCATACTAAATCTAGAAATAAAGTTTAAAATAATAATAGTAATATCCAAGAATGGGATCATTTCTGAAAACAATGGTTACTTGACATTAGAACAAAGAATGTCTAAAAAAAAAATGGCTATCAAAAATATGCAAGCCAAAACCACAGAGGTGACAATTTTAAAGTACTGAAAAAAATAATGCATTATGACACTGAGAAATTAATGGAGAATGACACATCCCTAGATAAAGAATCACTTGTTCCAATTCAGGACTGCTTCTTGATTTAAAGCACTAAGCAAACTAACACTAGAAGGGAAATTCCTTGATGTGATAAGGAAGTCTAGAAAAGAAATATGGAAATTAAGTTAAGTGGTAGGAGAAGCTCCTTAAAATTCAAGAGTGCAATAAAGATTTCTGTGGTCATTCCTCCTCTTCCACATTTTGAACCCTCTAGCCAGTTAAATACAATGAACAGACAGTATAAATTTCAGATTAGGAAAAACAATATTTATAGATAATATATGAAATGTTTACATCAAAACTCAATGAATATGTTGAAAAAATGGAATTACAAAAAGTGCCAGGCATATAAAAACATTAAATAACCAGTTGTGCTCCTGAATGCCATATACAAATTAAAAGTTTTGATGAAATGACATTATTCTGTAAAGCAAAATACTATATGACAATAAGGTATAACTCTAAGAAAATATGTCTGAGTACTTGCAAATGCCTTCAGCCATAAGAATTCACTGTGGCACAAGAGCAGACAATACAATTTCAATGGTTATGTACTCTGGAGTATGAGGCTATTGTTCCATGCTGCACTTGGCTGTTGCAGTAGGTCTGTTGACAGTCCTCCTGGTCTAGTGACTCTGTGGTATTGCATTTCAGCATATTATCTTGTCATTTATTTACTGGATGTAATTTCTTATGACTAAAATCTCTGTTACAAGTTCTTTCAGTGCTGAATCTTGTCTTTTTGAGTCTTATTCACTCTTTCCATCCATTCCCTAATCCTTGGTGTACTCTGTGGCCAGTTGTTGTTAACTTTCCTTTGTTTGATTTCTCAGGTATAAAGTCTGATTTCTCAGGCATTTTCTCTTTGTTAGACCTGTGTTCTTCTGTTGATTTTTCCTCATTTGTGACATACCTCTTTCTTTTCTCTTTAGTTCCATTATTCAGTGGAGAGGGAGAGGCTTTCACTTCTGATGTTTGCTCAACTCTTTTCTTCCCAGATCAGGGCTCTTAATTTGTTCTGTTTTGAAACAGGGTTATGGGTGGGAAGATTTACTGTCTCTCATGAGTTTTGAGAGTCAAAAAAAGTGGAGGATGGGGAGCACTGATCTCTTTGGAGATCTTCCTTGACCTTTTCTGGCCACACCCTTTGTCCTGCCGCTGAATCAGGATTCAGGTTTGGGCACCTGAGATTCAAGACTCATTCTGTCTCTCTGGAGCTTGTGCTTTCAGGATATTCCCTCTGGGTCATGACCAACCAGTGAGTAATTAATCTGCCTGTCACAGAAATTGGGGCAGGTCTGTTGCTCTGTAGTAAGCAAGCAGGAGCATTTTTCTGCCCCGTATTCAAGATGGTGACTGGTGCCTCCTTCATCTTCTCTAGTGGAGCTCTGCCTCTGGGCTCCCTCACTGTGCTTCCTCTTCAGCCCTTGCTGTCTTGTGCTGTGGTGATGAGGCAGAGCTTGGAGCTGGTAGTCTTTCCTGGCAGCTTCTGAAAAGGACTTCATAGATTTTTTTTTAAATGGCACTCAGCTTCTGCACCCCAGAGAGTGGTAGTGACCAAACAGAGCAGCTGTGGCACAAGCCACTTCACCAGGAGAACCCTGGCCACTTGCTCCTGAGTTCCCACTCAGCCACTCACATGCCCACTTACTCTCCAACTCATACACAAAATTGTCCGTACACGCACTCACTCACACTGGGACTCACATAGTCTGTCTGGCTCTGCTGTCATCTTCCCCAGTCCTTCTGAATCAGTCCGCTCTTAATTCAAATCTTCCTAAACTTAGTCTTTCTTTCCCTTAAGTGTTTGTCACTCATTGATTAATGAACACTTTCCATCTCAGCAGGGCAGTAGGATGTGCCATTTGAATGATGCCTGGCCATATGTTTTAAAGATTTCTTCCCGTTGAAGTGAGGCTCATCACTAATGCATTGTTTCATAGCTTATTTTCTCTCCCTTTCCTATGAATTCAGGGTCTCTGTGTTTCTTATCTGTTTTTATAAGCAATACTTCAAGGTACCAAATCAAATAAGAGTTTCGAGAGAATATAAATTGTTTTAGAGATTCTCATTTCTGCTACTGTGTCTGCATTAATAGAAAATGTAAAAATGGCTTTGACCACGAGTTCTTTGTTAGCTGGGCCTGGAGTTCCTGATCTCTGGAAATGCACTGTTCACTCTATAGTAAAGTTGAAATAAAGTTTCCATTTTGCTCATCACAACCCATTCCTGAGCAGTACTCTAAAACTTTGCTATCTCTGTTATGACACGTCAAAACAGATTGGCAACAGAAAATTCTTGTGAAAACTATACTCTATGGAAATGTAATTTTATAGAGACAGGAATGGTGAAAGGCAGTGATTTGGAATATGTGCAAAGTACTAACAGAAAGGACATTGGTCTTACCCATACTCCACCACTCACTAGATATTTGACTTTGGCACTTTTATTTAATGACTATAAGCATCAGTTTCTCAATTAAAAAAAATATGTATATACATGAAAGATACTAACTATACTTATTGTATAGTTACCATGTTTAAATAAAATGATTTAAAGTCAACTGTCAAATTCCCAGCAAGAATTTATTAAATGTTAATGATGCCTATTATTATTATCTCTTAGAGAATTCTAAACAATAGGCGCATTCCCTTGAATAGGTATTATTCAAACCAGTCCATTCTTCATCAGCGAAATTGCATGGGATGAAGAAAGAAGAGCAGTATGAAATAGAAGCAGATATGCTGAAATGCAATACCACAGAGGCACTAGACCAGGAAGACTGTCAACAGACCTACTGCAACAGCAAGTGCAACATGGGAGAATAGCCTCATACTCCAGAGTGTATAACCATTGAAATTATATTGTCTGCTTTTATGCTACAGTGAATTCTTATGGCTGAAGGCATTTTCAAGTACTGTCATATTTTCTTAGAGTTATACCTTATTGTCATACAATATTTTACTTTACAGAATGATATCATTTTCTCCAAAACTTCATTTGTATCTGGCATTCAGGAACACAACTGGTTATTTAATGTTTTTATATACAAGAAACTTTTTGTAATTCCATTTTTTCAATATATTTGTTGATTTTTAATGTAAACATTCATATATTATCTATGAATATTAGTTGTTTTTCCTAATCTGAAACTGATACTGTCTGTTCATTGTATTGAACTGGCTAGAAGATTCAAATATGGACAAAGAGGAGTGACCACAGGAATCTTTATTGCACTCTTGAATTTTAAGGAATTTCTCCTGCCAGTTCACAGTTAGCTTAATTTCCATATGTATTTTCTAGACTTCCTTATCGCGTCAAGGAAGTTCCTTTCCATTCTTAGTTTGCTTAGTGCTTTAAATCAAGAATTAGTACTGAATTGGAACAAATCATTTTTTTTAATCTAGGGCTTTGCCATTCCATTAATTTCTTGGTTCATAATGCATTAGTCTTTTCAGTACTTTAAAATTGTCACCTCTGTGGGTTTTTGCTTGCATATTGTTTTATGAGAAGTCTGTTGGCATTCTTTGTTCTAATGATAAGTAACCATTGTATTCATCCTGGATATTAATATTATTATTTTAACATGTTTCTGGATTCAGTATGGTAGATATTTTATTAGAAATTTACCTTCAATGTTCTATGCATGTATTATCAATTCCTGTTTCGTATTCTCCTCTAATTCTTTATAAAAAGTTATTATATTTTTCTTTTACATGAATAATTTGAATCTTACTAATGACTAATAATGTCAAACATTTTTCTTTTTGTATGCTTATCTTCAACCCATAACTCCTCTTTAGTAAATTGCTTATACAAATCTTTGTCCACTTTTTAAAAAGATTTTTAAAAAATTATTGAGAACTAGAGTCTATAATACTGAGTGATCTTTCACAGCAACAGAGATCTGAGTATCAAATGTTCTCACTCATAAGTGGGCCTTGAACATTTATCATAACGCTGTAAGAAAAGGATTGACAGTGGTGTGAGAGCGTGTTTACATGTAATGAATTCCAGTTGTTTTCTTCTGAGTTTTTTTTAAAGTATTTTTTGGAAACTAAATTGTTTTAGCTTTGATGCAATCGATTTTTATATGTTTTTAATTTTTAAAAATTCTACCAAACAAACTTTGTCTTTCCTGTGTTTTCAGTGTATGTCTTTAAAAACTTTATAACTTTAGAGTGTAAACTTATGTCTTATGTCTATAATGGATTTCTTGGGTGTATATGTTTAAAAATAGGGGCAAGATATATTGATAAGATATCCAATGTTCCAAAAACCATATGTTGCAGAGACTGAATCTCTTTAGAGATCAAATGTTGGGTCAATTTCTGAACTCTATATTCTCTATTTATCTACATTTCCAGCCTTTCTCTTTTAAATTAAATCACTCTGTTTTCCTAGCTTATTAAACTGGAAACTTGAAGTTTGATATCCATACACCTTTTAAGTTAAAAACTGCTTGAGCTTTGTCCCACATAGTTTGTATTTTACTTCGATTTGTTCAATTCCTGAATTTTCTTGTAATCTCTTTTTGATATGTGGTTTACTGAAAAATATTTTGTTCGATACTTGGAAGCTTTTGACATGCTTCTTGATTATTGATATCTGCTTTAAATTCATAGCACTCAAAAAAATACTTTGTATTATTTGAATATATTAAAATATATTTACGTTTGTTTTATGACCCAAAGTATGTTCTATCCTGGCAAATGTTTCATGTATACTTTAAAAGTGTGTATGCTGTTACTGAACAGGGTATTCTGTAAATTATATTAACTTCATTGATAGTGTTTTTCAAGTCTTCTATGTAATTACTATATTGTTGCTCAACTTGTTCTGTCAGTTACAGATAGAGGAGGGTAATTGTGAGTATCTCATCCTCTTTCATTTCTATCAGTTAGTGTTTTTATGTATTTTCAAATCTGTTTTTTTATATACACTTTTAGGATTGATACTCTTCTTGATGAATTTATCACATTGTCATTACATACGTATTTCATTATCAATGATGTTATTTTTCTGAAGTCTATATTTTCTTTCCTTCTTTCTTCCTTTCTTTCTTTTTGAAGAACTATTTCCACTCTTTTGCAGACACTGGTGTGCAATGGCAAGATCATAACTTACCATAGCCTCAAATTTCTTATCTCAAGCAACCTTTATGCCTCAGCCTCCCAAGCAGTTGAGGCTATAGGCACCCACAAACAAGCCCAACTAATTTTTCTCTTTCTTTGTAGAGATGGTGACTCTTTTGTTGCCTAGGCTGGCATTGACTTCTTTGCCTCCAGCATTGCACACATCTTGCCCTAACAAAGTGCTGAGATTTCAGGTGTGAGCCACTGTGCCCAACACTATTAATTTCAATCTCCTCTCATCTACTGGGTATTGTTATTTCTGGCTTTTTTTGGAATCCTGAGAATTCTGAAATCTCTACCACCTGGATTATTTTGTGAGTATATTGTACAGGTACTGCTCATCTCTAATATACTATTACTGTCCTGATAGAATCATCTTGAGCTCACAAAAGGAAATAAATGTAATAAATACAATTTCTTTTAAACCTATGCCGTTGTGATTCATATATCCTATATTGCAGGGTGTTCAAGACTTTGTATTATCTTTAAATAAGGATTGACCTAACTTTTAGCTCTGAATGAAATCAATTTTACTGTATCTTTTTACATAGCTCAATATAGGGTTCCTGCTTTGTTCATGCTGAATATAATAACAGCTACTTTTGAACATCACCTTAAATTTTTATTGGTTCTTTTAATAAGTTTTTGAGATGAGAATGATTATGATTCTATTTCACATGAGGAAACTGGGGTTTGGTGGACTCAGATAATTTGGCCTGGTACAACAACAGCAAACATTAAACCTGATATTAAGAATCTTTTTTTTTTCTTTCAAGAAAACATTGATCTTCTACCAAATGTTCTCTTATATGATATACAGGTATATTCAGGGAATATGACAGTGAAAAAATTTATCACCTTTTAATTAGGGAACTGAGATGAACAAAAATTAGCATATATACAAACACAAGTATATACATAAATAAAAAATAAGTAAATGGGGAAAATAAATAGTATATAGGATAAGTAGTAGAAAGAAATGGAATGCAGAAAAGGGGGTTGAAGAATGTTAATTGGTGGAGGGAGGTTGCACTTTGTAATAATAATGCAGGTGAAATTTAAGAAGAAACAAAAGGATTCTAAAAAAAAGCAGTGTGCATATCTGGGTAATTAGTGTTTCAGGTAGAGGACACAGCCAGATGGGAAGGCCATGAGGCAAAAACACCCACAGAGTATTCAGAAAACAGAAAGTACCTTAGTGTGTTGGGGAAGAAGAGGCTTAATGAGGTGAGGAAAGGAGATGACATTGAAATCAGAAAGAAAATGGAGGGCTCAGATTGTCAGGGTTCTGGAGGCATTATTAGACTTTTGGCTTTTGCATAGTGTAATCCATTGAAGAGGTTTGAATGCTATAATCTGACATGTTTTGGGAGAAGATCTTCTGGATGTCTTGCTGAGTCGAGACTGCAAGAGAGTAAGGACACAATTGGGAAGACAAATAATTGATTCAAATAATTGATTTACTCAAGACCCTCATGAGAACTACAAAATGCTGCTCAAAAAAATCAAAAATGACACCAAAAAATGGAAAAACATTTCTTGCTCATGCATCGAAAGAATCAATATCATCCTATCCAAGGCAATCTACAGATTCAATACAATACACATCAAATTATCAACTTCATGTTTCTTCAACCTGGAAATGACAATACAGTAATTCATTTGGAAACAAAAGAGCTTGAATAACCCAAACTATCCTCAGCAAAAGGAACAAAGTGGGAGGCATCAACTTCCAGAGTTTTAACACTATCACAAGGCTACCGTAACTAAAGAAGTCTGGTATCAGTACAAGAATAAATACATAGACCAATGGAACAGGACAGAGATGCTGGAAGCCAAAACATAGCCTCTCAACCAGTTCATCTTTGAGAAAGCCACCAATAACAATTGCTGGAAAAAGAAGACTACAATTAGAAAATAGTGCTGGAAAAACTGACTGACAAAAGAAAACTGGACCCTTTTTATCACTATACACAAAAATCAACTCAAAATGGATAAATGATGTAAATGTAAAATCTCAAAATATAAGAATCTTAGAAGAAAATATAACAAACACTCTTATGTACGTCGAAGTAGGCAACAAATTTTTTTCCAAGTCCCCAAAAATGAATGCCATAAAAACTAAGATAGACAAGCGTGACCTCATCAAATTGAGAAGATTTTGCACAGTAAAAGAAACCATCAAAGGAGTGGAGAGACAATCTCAGATGGGAAAAATATTTGCTAACTGTGTATCGGACAAACACCTAACATCCAGGATCTGCAAAGGACCCAAATGTACTGAAAGGGAAAAAAAATCAAACAACTCTATTAAAAAACGGGCACAGGACATGAATAGACATTTTTCAAAAGAAGATATACAGGCAGCTAAATGATACATGAAAAAATGGTCAGCATCACTAATCATCAGAGAAATGCAAATGAGATGTTACTAAACTCCAGTAAAGATGGCCATCATTAATCAATCAATAAACAACAGCAGCTGGGAGGGGGCGGAGCAAAAGAAACACTTCTGCACTGTTGGTAGGAGTGCAACGTAGTTCATCCTCTTTGGAAAGCAGCGGCAATTCCTAAAAGAGCTAAATATTGACCTGCCATAGGATTTAGCCATCCTTCTCCTGGAAATATACTCAAAGAAACTTAAATCATTCTACAAAAAAGACACCCCACACACATGTTTACAGCTTTACTATTCAAAATTGCAAACACATGAAATCAACCCTTCCTATTGAAAGTAGACTGGATAAAATAATGTGGTACATATACATGATAGAGTTTTATGCAGTCATAAAGAAGAACAAAATTATAAACTTTGCAGCAAATTGGATGGAGTCAGAGACCATCATACTTAGTGATCTATCAAAGAAACAAAGAACTGAATTCCACATGTTCTCACTCATAAGTGGAATCTGAACATTAATCACGTTAGCATAAAAGAGGGATTGACAGCTGCTTGGTACTGCCAAGGGAAGGAGGGAGAGAGATAGGGAGGGTGGCACATAACAACACAAAGGGAACCTGGTGAAAACCAGACAATGTGAGGGCCAGTTGGAGGCTCCAACTTCACCTGTGTGCCACCTACTTGTATAGCTATCTGTACTTGTACTCCACACCTCTATAACAAAATACAAATTTAAAAATTGACTTACTCAAAGCTGTTAGATCAGATAATTGAAGGATAATTCCACAGATCATTTTGTATGACCTGTGAACTAAGAATGATTCTTACATGTTGAGAGGGTCTTGAAGAAAAAGAAAAGGAAAAAGCAAGAAGAGGAAGAGAAAAACAGGGATGGGAAGGAAGAGAAGGAGCTACGGAAACTGTATATGGACCACACACCCCGAAATCTAAAAAACTAAAAATTTTTGCCTAAATATGAAGTACAGGACCTGGCTTAATGTAGGCCCTCAAAATAATCCAAAGAAAAAAAAATATGAGTGAATTTGCTGCTGAATATATTATAGAGTGATAGGTGTGGAGAAAA
>CAUYQG010298167.1:0-29406 GCA_963574415.1 Tarsius wallacei
AGTCCCTTCACTTCTTTGTCCTCAGTTTTCTTGTGTGCAAGTTGGAAATAATTCCTAGGAGGAGAAAACCTTTTCAAAAATGATCCACAAGCCCTAAGTGGCTGTCCAAATGTCCCCCGGGTAAGGATCAAGGACAGGAAGAGAATGGCGCTGGTCCAGGGACACAGAGGCAGCCTCAGCCATCTCCTTGCTGTGCTGACCTCCTCGGCCCTCCACAAACCTAGGCAGCAGCGGGTGGGGGAGTCCCAAGTGCCCAAAGTGGGAGAAATTTAGCCAAGATTCTCGCTTCCTCTCCAGGTGGTGAGGCTGGGGGCACAGCCCCCTCCCTGGCCAGTCATGGTGGCCCTGCAGAGGGTTCGAGCATGTTGCCTTGTGCTCTTCCAGCTTCCGGTGCACTCTGAGCTTCTCTTTGGGAGCTGTGAGGCAGAGAAGGGTTTTGCAGGATTCCGGGGACTGGCAGATTGCAGCCTGGGTATGCTGGGGCAAGGGATGGGAGCAGTCTGCAAGGCCCTCCCAAGAGCCAGGACTGGCAGGTGGAACCCAAAGAAGCTGATGGCACCCAGGCCATGGCTGTTCGGTTGTTCCTGCCACTTGGCCTGACCCTTTTGTGCCCGCACCCCCTCCCCAGCTAGATAACAGCTTCTGAATAGAGGTGAAGGGGACCCACCCCCTGCATCTAGCTCCCCTTGCTCTGTGCCCCCCACGCCCAAGCAGGTGGAAACTGAGAATCAGAGGCAGGGGTTTAGAGAGCATCTTCCATCTGGGAGCAACCTAGCCAGAGATATTAAGTGACTTGTCCTAGGTCACACAGAGGGCCAGTGGCCAGACAGATCCCTCCTCCCAGCCCCTGGAGCCACACCTGCTGCCCCTGGCACAGATCCCCTGCTTCTCCCGCCTCCCTTGCCCCTGAACTTGAGCTTGCAGAAAGAGCCTGAGATGAGATGCGAGGGGAATTGTTTTACATATTTGTTAATCGGGTCTCAGAGAGAAAAGGGCCCTGAGCTCATCAGCCAGGAAGGAATCCAATTTGGCTTTTATGGCCGTGGTTATTGGTCATGTATTATAAGGATCTTTTTTATTTGTTACTAACCCAGCAGTCTGGGGGCTGTGGAACAGGACTGACTGCAGGCCCCAGTGTGTCCCCAGGCTCGGCAGCTGCAGTCTCCAGCCTCCCAGGCAAGGACTTGGGACTGAGGATGGGAGAGGATGGCCCACACAGGGTGGCTGAGACCTGCAGTGGGGGTTTCCAGGAAACTTCTGACCCTTCAGGCCCGGGCACCTGGGAGCCTGGTCGTATTTCACAGTTTCTGTTAAGTGCTGCTGGTTTTATTAAGCTTTTATTGTCCTTCTCAGTGATGCCGAGGCTGGTTTGTGGGCTGCAGCATACGAGGCTGATGGATCTGGGCGGTGAAGCCTTGTCTGTGTGGAGAGTAGAGGGGTGGGGGAACGCAAAGGGGGTCAGTGGGGGTGAAGCTCCTTTGGGCAGCAGGAGCCAAAAGGCTGAGCACTGACTGCCTCCAGAGGCTCCCATCCAGCCCCATCCCTGTAAGCAGCCTCGTAGGGGAGAGGTTGGATCAGAGATGCTGTAAGTAAAGCACCTAGCATGTGCCAGACACACAGTAGGGCTCGTGGATGGTAAAGTCCCATCAAGCCCCTTCCAAAGTGCCTGGCAGATAGTAAGCCCTTGGCCTATTTCCATTGCCTGGACCCACCCAGAGGAGCATTTGGCAGAGCTGGGTGGCTGGGCGTTTATGTCCCTCTCTGGTCACAAGGTCCTGTTCCTGACCCAAATGCCATCATTTCTTCCCTCCCTGTGGCTAGAGGAGGAGATTCTGAGGAGTGAGCCCTGGCCAGAGATCCACCCGCCTGAGCCCCAGGGTCACATGTGAGTCCCAGCAGAAGGAAGGCCAAAAGCTAGACCCCTGTCCAGAGAGCCACTGGGAACTTGGAAGGGTGACGAGGGCAGTCAGGTTTTTCACAGAATGGTCCTGGACCACCTGCATCAAACTTTCCTGGAAAGGTGGATAAATACAGATTCCTGGGTGCCATCTCCTTGGAATCTGATCTGGTGTTGGCCCTGGAATTTGCATTTTTAATGAGAAGACCCTGCCACTCTGATTCACATTGAAGACCAAGGACCTTTGAGACAGAGAAGACAAGAGTCTGCTCCAGTTGACTTATAGACTCACCAGAGGACTTTGCCATCTGAGATGTTCATAATGATCATACTGGTGGCTGTGATTCAGCAAGGAGGGTGGTATCGCCATTCTCATTTTATAGATGAGGAAACGGAGACCTGTCCAAGGTGCCTGGCTAGTGACAGAGCCAGGATTTGAACCCAGGTCTATCAGCTGCATAATCTATGCTAGCTCACCCCTCTCCCTGGAAGTCAGGCCCTGGCTACTGCCAGTCTCTGATTTCCTCTCAGTGTTGGAGAGACTGGTTCTGACCCATGGAGCCCAATGGAGAGAGGACACACAGAACAGGGACAGCAATGGTGGCTGTCGCACCCATGAGTGTTGGGCTCCTCTGGGGTCAGCCAGGATGCTTCCTTGGTGACGTATCACCCTACGCAAAGCTCATTTGCCTGATGGATATTGAGCTGTTGGGTTTACGAGTCGGCGCCCACAGTTTTCTCACCAGCTGTCAGCCCGGGGCAGCCAGCAGTCCTTCATCTTTTCCGTCTCTACAGCCCGCCCTTCTCTGAGAGGTGGGGGGCTTGGACAGGCTCATCACAGGGCCCCTGCCCAACTCTCTTCTCTCCCCCACCCCTTCTCCACCGGGGCTCCCAATAAATAAGCCTAGACTTTCTTTGTGGAGAGCAACAGTTACACGCATCCTCTGAATCTCCTGCCGGGGATCTGAGCTCTCATGGATGATGTTTCTTGGGGGGCAGCAGATATGGTGGGGAGTAGGTGCAGGTGCCTGCCTCAGCCACAAAGTCAGGTTTCCCAGGGCTGTCCAGGGAGGATGAGTGCTAGATTTAGGATCTGCTTCTTGGGGAAAGGGCTCAGACATGTGTGGAAAGGCACCCAGCCACACCCCTTCCTCTGTGGACTTAGGGCATTCCGGGACTTTGTTGCTGTTTCCTTTGAGATTCTGGGTAGGACTTGGGACTCCTTAAGAGAGGACTCTGGGAGGGCCGTAGGATCCAGCTGCTGGGATGGGGCTCCCAGCTTCACCCTCGTTTTCTCTCTGGGATGCTCCATTGTATTAGTCAGGGTCCTCCAGAGCAAAAGAAGAAGTAAGGTATACAACCATCAATCCAACCATCCACACACCTACCTATCTACCTATCGAGAAATTGATAAGGAATTGGCTTATGCAGTTATGGAGGCTGAGGCTGGGAAGTACGGAGACCTGCAGGCAGGAAGCTGGAGACCCAAGAGGGTTAATGGTGTAGTTCCAGGTTGAGTCTGAAGGTCTGAGAACCAGGAGGGTCGACGGTGTGAGTTCCAGTCCAAAAGCTGGCAGACTCAAGAGCCAAGAAAAGTGGATATTTCAGTTTGAGTCCAAAGGCCAGAGAAGACCAAACTCCAAGCCCCAGCAGTCAGCCGAAAGAGTTTCTTCTCACTCAGACTTTTTGTTCCACTCAGGTCTTTGACTGATTAGATGAGGCCCATCCACTTTTGGGAGGCCATCCACTCTACTCAGTCTACTTACTGATTCAAATGTTCATCTCATCCAGAAACATCCTCACAGACACACCCAGAATCATGTTTGGTCAAATGCCTGGGCACCCCATAGCCCAGTCAAGTTGACACATGGAATTAACCATCAAACCCATGTCCTGTTGAAAAGGAGGCCATGCTTCTAAGACTAGCGGAAACTTCCTTTATGTCATGCCCTGAGTTGTCACCTATTGGAAGCAGACTGCTGCAACTGGAGTGATTTTAGATCGTAGGGGGATGCATTGACTTCTCAGCTCTCAAGGAACTCACAGGCTGCCTGGAATGGCAAAAAGAGCCTGTGCTTTGGGGTCAGCAGACCCCAGCTTCAGACTCGAGTTCTGCCCCTTATTAGCTGTGTGATGTGCAGAGAGTCACTTGACCTCTCTGATTCTGATTGTGCTTCTATAAAATGGGGATGCTTATCATGCCTCCCTTGCAGGGCTGATATGAAGATGGCCAAAGATGGGTAAGGAATCCTGGCACATGCTAGTTATGTCATAATGATCTTAACCGGTGTCAGAGTTTCTCCAATGAGCTGGTTGGGCTTTGGGGTTCACCCCGAGTGTATGATTTTGCCTGATGTCACCACCATGTCTTCAGTGTTCTCCAGCCTCCTGACCTGAGATGGAGCATCTGGGTCTCAGAAAGGGTTTGGGGTTTTGAATGCTAGGTACCTCGCCAGGTACTTGGAGCATGGCAGATCCCAGCAGGGCTTAGGACAGGGTCTCCTCTTTTCTCCCCTCTTCTCTGGAGCTGTTCAACTCAGAATATTCCATTTTGAACTTCTCTCGACCCAAGGGTAAGAGAATCAAAGACCCTGAAATGTTCGAGGCCCAGAGCTGAACCAGGGAGGCAAAACACCTCGAGTCGGGAAGAAAAAGCTGATTAACTCCTAATTGCCGTTAAATTATATATACATATACGTCTTTTAAGTCAAATCTGCATGTCTAATGTGATTTTTTGATTACATTTTAATAGTCTGGCTGGGATGAGGGTGCAGAGGGAAGGATTCTGTCATCCCTTGCCAGAAGGAGGGGGAAGTCGTAAACAGAGCTGCATGGAGGCTCTGGCATGGGGCCACGTTCCTGGGAGCCCCGCTTCTCAGAGAGGAGCGGGGCCCTGCAGGGAGCGGGCGGTGTCTTTGAGGCAGCCCCATCTCCCACCAAAGCCCCATTCGGTCCAGATGGGGAAGTCCATCTGGCTCGAGACTTGAAGAATGCCTTTTCCCTTAGACTTTAAAAATAGCTTCCCTATTTTGGCCGTTCGGGTCCACACACCATCTCCTCCGGTCCTGGCTGTTCCCTGGAGCTGCCAGAAACTGCCCCCGGAATAAAGTCGAATGAAAACTGCGGGCCAGGAGTTCCACTCTTGCTGCTGACAAGATGACCTTGGGTCAGTCCCTTCTCCTCACTGGCTCTCAGTCCCCATGTGTAATGACGGCATTGGACGAGGTGTGCTCTGGGGCCCCTTCTGGGTCGGACGGGTCGTGAACTACTTCCTGCTCAGCTAAAGACCCCTCTCTCCATCTCAGGGGAGGGGAGAGTCCACATTCTTCACTCCCAGGACGCTTGCCAGTTCCCCATCCCAAGGTCCGTCTGCCTTTTTACTGGGCTCTTCCTGCAACAACTCTTCCCAGTTTCCTTCCTTGGAGGACAGAGCCCCCTCCCTGACCTATTATAGTAACTTCTCAAAGAGTTGAAGGCAGTTAGCAAAATCCCTTCCCCACACACGCGCACACATTCTATTTTTAAATAACATTTATTTCTGACTCTAAAAGTAAGGCTGTACCTGATCATTGCAGAAAAATTAGAAACCGACAAGTATAAAGGAGAAAATAAAAATCACCCATAATCCTCCCAATCAAATAACTGCTATTAATAGATTTTTTAAAATGCATATATATGTGGAGGGGGTTTTTTTCTGTTATAAAATTGGGATTTAGCTGCAGAGATGGCTTTGGGTGGCCCCAGGTCTGACTTGAAACTGGGCGAGGGTCTTCCTCTGAAGGCTCCCTGGAGTCTGCTTTCTCTTTAAGGCAGGTGTCCCCATTGCCTTTCCCAAGAGAAAGACCTCATTCTGTGGCTGTGTATCCACCTTGGCTCATAGCCACTGGGAGGCCCAGAGTTTGTGTGTGTGTGTGTGTGTGTGTGTGTGTGTGTGTGTGTGTGTGTGTATGTACGCACGCACATGAGAAAGACAGAGAGAGACAGAGGCAGAAAGACAGAGAGAGAGACAAAGAGAGAGAGACAGTCAGAGAGAGAAAGAGACAGACAGAGACAGACACAGAGAGAAACAGGGTGTTGGTCACTAAGAAGGAGAACACCCACAGGCCCCACTCTGATGGGAGAGAAAGGCATGATTACAGCTTCCCCACCCCACTCCACCCCAAGATCACAGCCCTACCTGGGGCTCTTTGTCTGAGTCAATGAACCAGCTAAGCTAATCGATTCCCATCATTTGAAAAAAGAAAACAGATTTACAATTTGCTGCACTCCTGCCTGCTGTGGAGGGACCTGGGGAGGGGGTTGGTAGCCGAGGTGTTGGTGTCCAGCCCCATCGGCTAGCTGGGCCTCAGTTTGGTGGGAGGGGTTATCAGGTGACACCCGCCCTCCTTGGCCTGCAGACTGGCGGGAAGCCTAGGTGTCTGGGGCTTCTCAGAGATATCGGGGGCATCACAGCTGGAAGGACCTGGCCTTTGCTATCCCACTTCAAGATGGGGAGCCGGGGCCCTGAGAGAGGTGGGACAAACTCAGGGCCACAGGGAAGGTTGGTGGCTTGGCCAGGCTTGGAGATGTGTGGATTGACCACCAGTCTGGTGTCACTTTCCATATGGCAACTTTTCATTTTGAGGTGGACTGAAAAGGCAGGCAGGGGGTGGGGAAGGGGATGATAGATCAAGAACTCAGAAAGTCTACTTTCTGCCTTGTCCATTTCATGCCCTTCCAGATCCTTCCCTACTCAGAGGAAACTGCTTTCTGCCTTATGCTTCTATTGCTTGGTGTCAGACTGTCCTTTGTGTCTAGGGGAAAGTTCGATTACATACCTAACCCAGGTGTGGTGGCTCAGGCCTATAATCCTAGCACTTTGGGAGGCCGAGGTGAGAGAACTGCCTAAGCCCACGGGTTCGAGACCAGCCTGGGCAACTTGGCGACACTTCGTCTCTACAATAAATCAAAAAATTAGCCGGACGTGGTGGCACATCCCTGTAGCTCCAGCTACTTGGAAGGCTGAGGCGGAAGGATCACCTGAGCCCAGCAGGTGGAGGCTGCAGTGGCCGGGAGCATGCCACTGTACTCCAGCCTGGGCAACAGAGGGAGACTCCAACTAAAAAAAAAACAACACCTAACCCACATTCTTCAGAGGCTCTTTTTTATTCCTTCACTCAAGCAATATCTGCTAAGCACTGGCTGACCTGCCTCCACGGGTATTTTAGGCTAGGGAACCCAGCAGGGAACATGACAGCCAAGTCCCTGCTCCAGGGAAGCTCAATGTCCGCTCGGCTGTGGGGCTCTCACTGGCAGGTGGATTAGCTGAGCCCAATTTCTGGTCACTTAAATCCAGCTAATGCTGTCTGCAGGGCATGGAGTCCCACATGCGGAACAGTTCTCCGTTGCAACCGTTCCGGTGGCTGTTGCTATGTAACACACATCCCCAAACAGTGATGTGTAACAACCATTGTGTTATGCTCAGGGAATCTGAGGGTCAGGACAGGACACAGGGGAGATGGCTTAGCTCAACTCCATGGCACTCGAAGCCTGGGGTTATCTGGAGGCCCCTTCACTCTGTGTTTCCATCATGTGGTGGTGGATGCTGGCTGTCAGCTGGGCTATCAGCAGGAATCCTGGATATGGTCTCTCTGCATGGGTCAGTTTGGGCTTTTCACAGCATGGTGGGTGGCATCCAAGGATGAGCGTCCCAAGAGAGCCAGCTGGAAGCTCTCCCTTTGTTACCCAGCCTCGTGGATCAGAAAGCACTACTCCTGCCACTGTCACCAGCCCACTGGTCTCAAGGGGAAGGAATGCAGACATTACCTCTTGATGGGGTTGGGAAGCGTCAAAGTCACAAAGTGAAATAAGCTTGTGAAATGGAAGGCAACAGTGCAACCATCTTTGGAAACTACAACCTGCTTACATGGGCCTGTTAGGTGTCCCCAGCCTCTCGAAGGAAGTCGATGATACCTCCCAGGTACTGTCAGCAGGCTGTTGGGCAACATATCCTTCCAGCAAGCTCAGTGGTAAGTACTGTTATCCCCATCCTGCAGGTAGAAAGACTGAGTCTCGGCAAGATGACACAGCTTGCCCTAAGTCACACATTCTATCTGCCTCCAAAGCTGTAGCTTTTTTTTTTCTTTTTTCTTTTTTTGAGTAGGAGTCCCACTCTGTCACCCAGGCAGTGGCTGGGTGGGCT
Source organism: Tarsius wallacei (assembly GCA_963574415.1). NCBI lineage: Eukaryota > Metazoa > Chordata > Mammalia > Primates > Tarsiidae > Tarsius > Tarsius wallacei. Next base: position 8,079 of record CAUYQG010298167.1, read on the forward strand.
CAGGTGATCCTTCCGTCTCAGCCTTCCAAATAGCTGGAACCACAGGCACATGCTACCATGCCCAGCTAATTTTTTGATTTATTGTAGAGACGAGGTCTCGCCAAGTTGCCCAGTCTGGTCTTGAGCTCCTGAACTCAGACAGTCCTCTCAGTCTCTAGGATTACAGGCATGAGTGACCATACCCAGCTAGCTGTAGGTCTTAACTCTGCTACACTGCTTCTCCCTTCCTGTCCCTCTGTCATTTTTACCCTGGGGCAAAGTGTATTACAAGTGGTAAGAAGCTTAGGCAGCTGGGAGATCAGATCTGGGAGTGCTTCTTGGCAGAGAGCTGATGCTTGATGAGTTAGATTTGGACAGCTGGGGAAGGGGGTGGCATTCCCGGTGAAGCAGCAGCAGGACAGACTGTGACCCAGATCCTGGCCTTTGCCCCTCTCCCAGCCCCCTCAACACGCTGTAAATGTCCTCCCCACAAGGCAGGCTGAGGCAGGAGCAGGACGGAGGGACTTCGGCCCCAGAAAAAGTGCAAATGTGGCCCCTCCCCGTCCACCCTGTTCCCATCAGCTTCCTCCTCCCGAGGCCAAGGATGGGCAGAGGCCCCACCATACTGTCTCTGAGCTGACTTGGTATTTCCCTTCAGAGATGGGGTGCATCTGAGCTGCCTCCCACCCAAAAACAAACTGGGGCTCAGAACAGGCACCGTCCCCTCGGCAAGCTAGCAAGGGCTTCCCAAGTGGGCAGTGGAATGATCTCGATGGGAATCTTGCATGTTACAGGAACAGTTCCCACCCCTTCCAGGCCTTTCTCTCACATGTCTAATGCTGTGCCCCCCACCACCCTTTCTACTGTTCTCTTCTTTTGTTACCCTGTTTGCATCTGTCTCCCCCCATTCCCACCATTCCACTCTCCCCTGCGTCTCTCTCCTCTTTCCCTCTGTCTCTGTCTCAAATCCTGTTTTCCTCCTTCCCCTCGCCTTCTTTTCTTCCTCACTTTCTCTGGACTGACGGCAGCCCCTCTCTCTTCCCGGACAGACCGTCTAATTGAAATGGAGCACTCCAGAGAATGTTAATAAGAAAGGCAGCATTAATTAGCCAGCTCTGGCATAATTAGCTTCCTCCTCTTGCTGCCTGGAGCCTAACTGGATAATGAGTCTCTCTCCGTCCAGAGGGCAGGCAGGACGAGGAGGACAGGCCGTGCCTGGGATGCTGGAAGGCCTCCTGCCTTTGGGCCACCCCACTGAAGTCCTCGGGCTGCCCAGCCCTGCCCTCTCCTGCCAGGCCTCTTGCTGCTGTGCTCAAGTGTCAGGGAGGCGGATGCCTGGCCCCTGCCCGTGCCCAAAGGTTTGATGTTGCTGGAGCTGCATATTAAGTGGTCTGAGCCTGACAAACAGTGACTGCAGCTGCAGCATCCCAGAGAGGGGGTGGGAAGCTATCAAGGGTTCCCCAGGATAGCCTGATGGGCACATGGCTCTGGCACAGTCCGTGGGCAATGGCTGAGCACGTTATGGTCCCCAGAGGGGAGAAGAGGAAACTGCTCAGGTGACAGACAATAACTAATGTACTATACAGACTGCAGAGAACTTCCACCTTTGACCCCACAGTCACGTGAGACAGCAATGGCCGCCTCCATTTTAGAGATGAGGACTCTGAAGTTCAGAGACGCTCTCTGCCTTGCCAATACTCTCACAGCCAGAACCCAAACCAGGGTCTGTCTGATTCCAAAGAGCTTGCTCGTTCCCTTGCACCCTGATACTTCCTGATACTTCACAGCAGCTCATTAAATAATGGTGGCTGCAATGGAGTCACATCTTACATTAGCTTAGAGTTTTAAAGACAGAGAATGCAGCAAAAATTAGGAAATCACATGTAGTCAAAATTCTCCTCGAATATCCCTTACACGGGGAGAAACATCTTTTCTGTTTGCAGTTGGGCTGCGATTCTCTGTTTTCTGTGGCCTTGAAAGCCAAAATATAGTTGGGAGAGGCAAATTGCAGGATTTCTCTTTCTGTTTTGCACACATGTGGTTAAGTTCACTTGCGCTAAATACACGCTTGGTGCAATTCCGTTGCAGTGTTAGTATTTGATTATGAGTGGGCGGGGCTGGGCAAATGGCACCACAGGGCACCACCCCCCACCCCTCTCTAGCCTGTTGACCCTCTCCCTCTCCTGCAGGCCATGGACGCAGAGGATGACCCCTTGCTGCAGGACGTGTGGCTAGAGGAGGAACAGGAAGAGGAAGAAGCAACGGGAGAGGCCTTTAGGGGAGTCCAGAAACCGGGACCCCGGCCTGGGGCAGCGGGACAGTGTTGCTGGTGGCGCTGGACCTTGCCTTCCCGGCCTCCAGCCTCAGGCTTCTGGAGTACCCTGGGCTGGGCCTTCACCAATCCCTGCTGCGCGGGGCTGGTGCTCTTCCTGGGCTGCAGCATCCCCATGGCCCTGTCAGCCTTCATGTTCCTCTACTACCCACCGCTGGACATTGACATCTCCTACAATGCCTTTGAGATCCGCAACCACGAGGCCTCGCAGCGTTTCGACGCCCTCGCCTTGGCACTCAAGTCCCAGTTCGGATCCTGGGGGCGCAACAGGCGTGACTTGGCCGACTTCACCTCCGAGACGCTCCAGCGTCTCATCTCAGAGCAGTTGCAGCAGCTGCATCTCAGCAACCGCTCGCGGCAGGCCTCCAGAGCCCCGCGCGCGATCCCCTCCAGCCCACCCGGCGGCCCAGGCCTGTCCTGGGACACCTCCGCGGCCCGAAGGCCGGCAGCCAATCGGAGCGGGCGTCTCCGGCGAGAAGCCCCGCCCCTGGCGGATCTGGCAGCCAACCAGAGTGAACACCCGCGGAGCCAGAGCCCGCCGATGAATGGGCGGCACCAGCCCAGCGCCCCGCCCCCGGCAGCGGCTGCGGCCAATCAGAGCCGTGCCCGCCGGGGAGCCTCGCGCTGGGACTACTCCCGCGGCTCCGTGAGCGCCAACACCCAGACGCACGCGCACTGGCGCATCGAGCTGATCTTCCTGGCGCGCGGCGACGCCGAGCGCAACATCTTCACCAGCGAGCGGCTGGTCACCATCCACGAGATTGAGCGCAAGATCATGGACCACCCGGGCTTCCGAGAGTTCTGCTGGAAGCCCCACGAGGTGCTCAAGGACCTGCCGCTCGGCTCCTACTCCTACTGCTCCCCGCCCAGCTCGCTCATGACCTACTTCTTCCCCACCGAGAGGGGCGGCAAGATCTACTACGACGGCATGGGCCAGGACCTGGCCGACATCCGGGGTGAGCCGGCCCGGGGGGCTGGGGGCGGGCCCGGCGAGGCTGGGCACCCGCTCGGGCCCTGATTCAGCACAGCGCTTTTTGAATTGAGTCGGGGTCTCTCAGGCTGGAGTGCAGTAGCCCGATCCCGACGATCCTTGCTCACCGCAGCCTCAACCTCCTGAGCTCAGGTGATCCTTCTGCCTAAGCCTCGACTTTCTGAGCTCAGGTGATCCTTCCGCCTGAGCCTCGACCTCCTGGGCTCAGGCCTCAGCTTCCCGAGTAGCGGGACTACAGGCATGCCACCATGCCTGGCTAATTTTTTTATATTTTGTAGAAACAAGATCCCGCTGTGTTGCCCAGGCTGGTCTTGAACTTCTGGGCTCAAGCAATCTTCCCATGTCGACCTCCGAAAGTGCTAGGATTACAGGCATGAGCCGCTGTGCCTGGCCTTCAGCATAGTTCTTCTTTAGGAGAGGCTTGGCCCCAGGAGTCGGTCTGAAACCGAGTGCTGGGCTTGGCCTGTGGGCAAAATGGGAAGTTGGAAGTGGGAAGGGCTGGGCTTGGGTGTCAGATGAGAGGGATGCAAAGAGGGGTTCTGGGTGCAGACCCGGATGAAAGATGCTGGGGGTTCTGCTGTGGCCAGAGTTAGAGAAAGCATGGGATGGGGGCATGGGCATGAAGTTGATTAGAGGGAGACCAGGATGTGGTTACAAAAAGCCAGGGATGGGGGGGGGTTAGGGCGATGGGATTAATGGTGGTAAATATCTGTCTGGGGATGGGGAGACACCTCTTATCATCAAGGGTGCCTGAAGGAAGCATTTGGGTATGCCTAACCCCTAACTGTACCCCACAATACCGTAATAAAAAATAAAAAAATAAAAGCCAGGGATCTAGTCAAAGGAAGTCCACAGAGAGACTAGGGTGGAAGAACGGCGAGGTAAGGGTAGTCTTGGGTAAATTAGGGATGGGACTTGAGGAAGGGTGGGCAGGCCAGAATATGGTTGTGGGGCTGGGGTGGAGGCCTTTTAAGGGAGGACATGGATGGGGAGGAGCCCTGGGAGGCAGGACTGGAATGGGACCTTGAGGGGGACTGGTGGGAGCTGACTGGTTGGGCTCTTTGGGCCCCAACTCCTGCCCCTGCAGGCTCCCTCGAGCTGGCCATGACTCACCCCGAGTTCTACTGGTATGTGGACGAGGGCCTCTCCGCAGACAACCTGAAGAGCTCTCTCCTGCGCAGCGAGATCCTGTTTGGAGCCCCCCTGCCTAACTACTACTCAGTGGATGACCGCTGGGAGGAGCAGCGGGCCAAGTTTCAGAGCTTCGTGGTCACCTACGTGGCCATGCTGGCCAAGCAATCTACTAGGTAGGAAGTCCAGCTGTACCCTGCGTGTGCCTACCCTTGTGGGTACCAGGAAAGGGCCATATTAGGGTAGGGGTTGGTTTCCAGGAGCCTCTTACTCATAAGCCCCATATTCTCATTCTCACAACCTTTTCCCCAGGAAATATTTCATTCTAAATCAGGGACAGAGCCATGTACATCCTTGCTGTCACTCTGACAAATGAAAGGCCCCTTTTCTTGATCAGTGCTTATGGTTGGCGGACATGATAGGTTTGAGCCAGGTAGGAAATCCCATGATTTTTGTCCTGGAGGTCTTGGGTATTGGCTTCCTCCTGAGATGGTGCTAGAGGTCTTTGTGCAATGAGATTGGCCAGGGAGTAAGGAGTTCCTCCCCATCTTAGGGTTCTCCAGAGAGGTAGAACCAATAAGAAAGAGAAGGAAAGAGAGAGAAGAGAAAGGAAAGGGGAGAGGAGGGGGGAGAAAGAGAAGGGGGGGAGAAGGGAGGAGCGGGGAGGAAACAGAGAGAGAGAGAGGAGAGAGAGATTTATTAGGGGAATTGTCTCATGTGATTATGGAGGCTGAGAAATCCTAAGACAGGCCACCTGCAAGCTGGAGACCCTGGAATGCTGGTCATGTGTCTCAGTCCAAGTTTGAAAGCCTTAGAACCAGGGAAGCTGGTGGTATAATTCTCAGTTCAAGACTGAAGGCCTAAGGACCCAGGGTGGGGGAGGGCTGTTGGTGTAAGTCCAGGAATCCACAGCCCAGAGAGTCTGATGTCCAAGGACAGGAGGAGAATGTCCCAGCTTCAGGAGAGAATGAGGTGGAAAACACCTTTTCTCTGCCTTTTTTGCTCTATCTGGGCCCCCAGTGAGTTGAATGATGCCCAACACATTGAGGGTAGAACTTGCCCCCTCAGTCCATCAACTCACATGCCAGCCTCTTCTGGAAACACCCTCACAGGCACACCCAAAAGTAGTGCTTTGCCAGCTGTCTAGGTAGCCCTGAAACCAGTCACATTGATGCCTAAACTTAACCATCACACTCCCGGCCTCTAATACTCAGGGAGACAAGTCAATTCCCTTCTCTGGGTGTCAGTGTTCCCACTTGGGAAGTGAGCAAGGGATTTCTGCTGCCCTCCGTCATCATTAGGAAGAGATGAACTAAAATATGTGAAGGTGCTTTTGGGCAGAGGATGCTTTGGGATGGTGTGTCCAGGAATATAGCTGGATCCCTCCCCTCCAGAACAGGGCAGTAGTCCTTCTGGACAATAAATGCAGTGTCTTCCCAGTCCCTTGCACTGTCAGGCACAGGAGGAATCATTCTGCCTGAGATTACCTTCATTCCTTCCATTGCTCATCTGTTATATTGAGCAACTACTGTAATGACTACTGTTTACTGAGCACTTACTCTGTGCCATATATAGTTCTAAACCCTTTATATACACCAGCACATTTAATTTTCACACCAACCCCGTGAGGTGGGTGCTGTTATGATTGTCTTCATTTTGCAGTTGAGAAAACTGAGGCATGGCACATTAAGTAAATCCAATATTTTGGAGTTTCATTGATGGTGGAATGGGATTCAAAGCCAGGCTTTCTACTCCAGCACCCTTGTTCTTTGTGTTCTTATGCCCGTTGCTGTGCTGGAGAGCTTCTCCCTGCCCTCCTTCTTTGGCAGGCAAAATCCTGTTCATCTGTTAAGATCCAGCTTGGGCAACTTTTCCCCAAGGCTGGACAAAGCCGTTCATGCTCCATCCTAACATGAAGGATTTATGCCCACCCTACCTGCTCTGGTTTGGATGTGAGTTGTCTCCTCCAAAATTCATGCTGAAGTTTAATTGCCAGTTCAACAGTGTTCGGAGTGGGGGCCTAGTGGTAGGTGCTGGGATCACCTCATGAATAGATTAATGCCATCCTGTGGGAGTGGGTGAGTTCTCACTCTCACGGTGGATTAGTTCCCAAGAGAGTGAGTTACAAAGCGAGATTCCTCCTTCTCTTTGGTCCCTTTTCACACACACCTGCTCCCCTTTGACCTTTCTCCATGTTAGGATGTAGCATGAAAGCCTTTGTCAGAAGTCAGTATCATGCCACTGAACTTCCCAGCCTGCAGAATCATGAATTAAATAAATCTCTTTTCTTTATAAATTACCCAGTCTCAGGTGTTGTGTTGTAGCAGTGGACTAAGACACTGCCTGTTTTCACAGTCACCTTCCTTCTCCCAAGGGAGGCAGGAAAGAGCACACACAGACTTTGGAGTTAGCTATATCTCTGGTCCAATCCCAGTTACTCCACTTACTGTGAGAGATTTAGCAAGCTATTTCACCTCTCTGAGCTACAGTTTTTCATATTACTTGTCACTCAGCCTTTTAATTGTAACTCAAAGTGCATTCCTCCAGTCAAAACATCAGCAACACCTGGGGCTGGTTAGAAATGCAGACCCTCAGGCCTTCTCCCAGACCTACCTTGTTTCCAGGTGATTCATCTTCATGTTAAAGTTTGAGAGAGGCCTGGTTTAATGATCTGACTTGATAGAGTGTGAGTTTGTGGAGGACTGGTAATATTTCTGGTTCATTTCTGCAGGGCTAGCCCTTAGCACAGTGCCAGGCACCCTTTAGTAAGGGTTTGTGCTAAGGAATGAACAAGCAGGTGAGGAGCAGCGGTGCCTCAAGGAGAGGTGCTGGCTGGGTTGGGAGGCTGAGAGGGGCTGACGATAGAAGGATTTTCAGGGCTTTAGACACCAGTGATCATCCTGCCCAGATATTCAGCTGCTGAGGTAAAACCTCTGCCTTCAGGAAAAAAGCCTCCGTTCCCATTTCCTTACTCTGGAGCTCATGGCAGCGCTGACAACCAGAGCCCCTATAGACTTGACTGTAGTGCCTTTTGCATTTATACAGATGGCAACATATACCTTGACTTATTAAAGAGCAATATAAATTATTTCTTTCACTACTTACCTGATAATCCTGGAATCTTAGAACACGTTCACTGTATTTATTGTCCCTCAGATTTTTGTATCTGTGTTGCATGCATTTTAAACCCCATAAGATACTACATTATTATTTTGCGTAGTTTGTGTTCATTTATATTTATTCACATATTTACCTTTTCTGTTGTTCTTTGTTACTTTCTACAGTTTCATATTTCCCTCTGGGATCATTTTCCTTGTGTCTGAAGAACTCTCTTTAGTGTTTCTTTTAGTGCAGGTTTGCTGGTGATAAATTCTGTTTTGTTTGCCTAGAAAACATCTTTGTTTTGCTTTCATTTTGGAAGTATATTTTTGCTGGCATAGAATTATAAATTGACAGTTATTTTCTTTTAATACTGTACTTGAAAGATGTCACTCTATTGTCTTCTGACTTCCATCATTTCTGTATAAAAGTCAGCCGTAAATCATTTTTGTCACTCCTTTAAAATATTGTCTTTTTCTGCTTTTAAGATTTCTCTTTTTCTTTGTTTTCACCAGTCTTGCTATGAAGTATGTTGGTGTGTTTTCTTTGCGTTTGTTCTGTTTGGAGTCACAGAGCTCCTTGAAACTGTAGGTCAGTGACTAATCAGTTTTGAGAACGCCTTAGCTATTATTTCTTCAAATATTGCTTCTACCTTATTCTCTGCTTCTTTTCCTTTTAGGACTCTAATTAAACAAATTTTAGATTTTTGTCCACTGAGTCCCTTGTATCCTTAATGCTTTTTTATTGGTTTTATCTATTTTTTTTTTTTTTTTTTTTTAGGTTTTGGTTTAGGTATTCCAGTTCACTGATCCTGTCTTTTATTGTGTCTAATCTGCCATTTAGTATCTGTTGTTTTCCACGTTAATTCCTGTTTTTCTCTAGAGAATTCTTGTTTGACCCCATGTTATAGATCTAAATCACTGGTGAAATTCTTCATCATTTTATTTATTTTGTCCATATTCTCCTTTCTGTTCATAGACATATTGATTATAATTATTTTAAATTTCTTATTAGCAGGTTTTTAACATATGGATAACCCACAGGTTTGTTTCTGTAGTCTTTAGCTTGGTTTGGGGTCCTGTGCTCCTGCCTGTGGGAATGCCTGGTAATTTTTATTAAGTGATGGACATTGCACATAAAAGACACAGAGGTCCAGATGATGTTATAAGCTCCAGGAGGCAGATAGAGCTGTGGCAAATCGCCTCAAACAGGCAGTGGCTGCACTGAGTTGAGGATGGTTTGCAGCCCTGGAGAGTCTCAGTCTACCTCGTTTGCCCTAGGCCCTCTAGGATTTTCAGCTGAGAGCCCGGTGTATTCTGCAGAGTCCTTTCTCCTACCACATTCCAGATGCCAATCTTTATCTCTCAAAGCTGCTTTTTTAAAAAAAACAAACCTCCACACTGCTTTTTCAGAGGCTTTCTGCTTGGATTTTTTTTTTTAGCTTTGAGCCCCACCCCACGTGCTCTACTGGTGTGCAAGTCTCTGCCTAAATCTCTGCAAGCTTATTTGACTCCCGGCCAAGACTTTCAGCCTTCTTTCCATGTTCAGAATCAGCAAACGCCCCCAGGGTAAAAACAACTGTAGAAGAGCAGCTTTCTTAGGTTCTTCCCTTTGTGAAATCTTAGCCCTCTAGTCTCATGATTTCAGCAACTCTCTGCTGTCATCACAGATGATTTCTGAATTTTATCTGACTTTTCAGCAGTTCTAGGTAAGGAAACTGGTCTTCATGCACTATTCCTTTCTACTTGAGGGTAAAAGCTTGGGCCTGTGTCTTTTATAACCAGCAACAAGGACAGGACCTAGAGCCTAGAAGGCACTTGATAAATGCTATACAAATTAATGTGTGAATGAATAAATGATTGGTTTAGCTTGCAGGTTTTTACTCTAGTGAAAGGATAGTTAACTGATTTAATTCAACATAGTAGATAATCCAGAGATCTTTTCGATGTGGCTTTTAAATGTCCTGTTTGCATTTTTTAACAGCTCTATTGAGATTGAATTGATGTACTGCCAACTGCATATACTAAACTTTACAACTTGATTAGTTTTGACATGTGTAAACACCATGAAACCTTCACCACAATTAAGATAGTGGCCATATCCATCACCCCCAATGTTTTCTCATGTCCCCTTGGTAATTGGTCAGTCCTGTCCTGCCTCCCCACCGTCACCCTAGGAAACCAATTTCTGCTTTCTGTTATTACACACTGGATTTCATTTTCTAGACTTTTATATACATGACATCATATAATATGTACTCTTTTGATTGGCCTCTTTCATGCTATCTCATTATTTTCAATTGCATCCATGTTGTTGTATGTATCAATAATTTATTCTTAAGTGTTAGGTAGTATTCCATTGTGTGGAGATGCCACATTTTGTCCATTCACACACCTGTTCATAGATATTTGGGTCATTTCCATGTTGCATAGTTACATATGAAAGTTGCTTTGATTGATCATGTACAAGCCTTTGTGTGGACATGTACTTTCATGTGTCTTAGATAAATACCAAGAGTCAAATGACTGGATCAGATGGTAGTTGTATGTTTAGCTTTTTAAGAAATTACCACCCCAGTGGTGACAGAGCGGGGCAGGAAGCACTGACTTGTCCCCATGGTTACCATGCTGGAGCCTGGCCAGCCTGAGAAGGGGAAGCCCTTTAAGCTCCTAGGAATTTTACATGTCTGAAACATTCCCTGTGCATGGGATTCAATATTATATGACTCATTAGTATCTGTTGTGGCTAGCCTTGGACATTTTTTGTTTACAGTAGAATTAGAAGATCATGTGATGTTGGAGTAAGAGGATTCATTTTGGTGACTTTGAGATGCTGGTTCCATTGTAGGTGTATTTATGCAAAACAAAGAATCTAGGAAAGAATTGCCAGAGAAGGAATTAAAAATAAGATAATATACGAAAATACCCACCTTGAGCCTGAAAGAAAACAAACCAACAGCAACAGCAGCAATTGAGCAGTCTTGAGCATAGAAAACCAAAAACTCCCTGAAGTCAGTGTGAACAAAGCTGAGATCAACTACATAAAACATTTTATGTACAGTAAGCTCTCAAATAAAGTATGTAAGTTGAAAAAAAAAAGAAACTGCCAAACTGTTTTTCAAATATCTATCAGCAGGTGCATGGATGAACAAAATATGGCATCTCCACACAATTGGAAAGTTAGAACTGCCTTTTCTAGCAGAAGACAAAATTTTCTATGTAGAAAAATCCAAAGAAATCACTAGAACTGATAATTAATGAGTTTATCAAAGTTACTCAGATCTTGATTGTGATTGTGTGGAATCCATAGATCAACTTAAGGGGAACTTACATCTAAATATTGAGTCTTCTAACTATAAACATAGTACAGCTGACAACTTTTTCCCAGTTTATCTGAGTATTTTGTATTTCTATACTATTGTAAATGGTATTTTTTAAATTGTATTTTGTTATTGTTATGGTCATCCCAGCAGGACCTACAAAATATGTTAGGGTCACACTCTCCCAGTGGGGCCTCCAGAATGTTAGGTCAGGCCCCCTGGGGTATGGGTGTCTGGGGTGTGATCTGATGCTGCATGAAAGATGCACAGAAGTTAGATTAGAAAATATAGTTTATTTAGGCTGGGCTTGGTGGCTCAGCCTATAATCCCAGCACTTTGTGAGGCCAAGGCAAGTGGATTCCCTGAGCCCATGGGTTCAAGACCGGCCCAGGCAACTTGGTGAAACCTCGTCTCTACAATAAATCAAAAAATAGCCAGGTGCATCTATAGTTCCAGCTACTTGTAGGGATGGGGCAGAAGGATCGCCAGAGCCCAGGAGGTTGATGCTGGGGTGGCCGTGAGTGTACCACTGCACTCCAACCTGAGGGAGTGAGACTCCAACTCAAAAAAAAAAAAGAAAGAAAGAAAATATAGTCTATTTAAAGTAAATTAGTGAGAGAGAGAGAAAGAGAAGATTCACCTCCCCAAGGTGGGGGAGGAGGCCAAAGCCAGTAAGCGTGGTGACAGCCTTAGCTCAAAGAGCAAATGGCCACACCAGAGCCTAGCAAGGCAATGGTCAATGGCTGCTTGTGCTTGAGTCCTTTTAGCCATTCCCCTTGATGGGAGAAGATCATTAAGGTGATTGGGTGGTGGTCTGCTACATGTCATTACGAAGGGGCAGGCAAGCACAGGTACTGATGTCAGATGATGGGCAGGCAGACAGATGGGTGGGTTAGTCACATGATTGCTGCCATGGTGGGGGTCTGTTTGTGTCACATGGGTCACAAAGGACTAATGAGGTTAACTTAGTGGCTTGGGCCCAGAGGTTTTTCCCTGCAAAAGACTTGTTAGACATTTGCAATCCGCAAACTTCTTGACCAAAGGTGGTCTTATTATCATTTCAATGGCTTTGACCTTCCGCCTTGATAAGGAACCTGAAAGTATACTATAGGTTGTTATGCTAAATCATGAATTGAAAGTTTGGGCTGTCCTGGTCTTGCATCTGATGGTGATTTGCAGAAGGGGTGGGGTACAGTGTGTCTTGGCCTGCTGTAGAATGTCTAAATGGTTTCTAATGGCTATGCTGAGGCAAAAAGACTAAACTAAGAAAGCTAAATTTCTTCTAGGTTTCTATAGGTACCTCCTTTCAGTTATTATTATTATTATTATTATTATTATTATTATTTTGAGTCAGAGTCTCACTCTATCACCCAGCCTGGAGCGCAGTAGCAACCTTGACCTGCTGGACTCAGGTGATCCTTCTGCCTTCCAGGTTGCTGGAACCACAGGCATGCACCACCATGCCAGGCTGATTTTTTGATTTATTGTAGAAAGGAGGTCTCGCCACGTTGCTCATGCTGGTCTCGAAACCCTGAGCTCAGGTAATCCTTTTGCCTCCACCTCCCAAAGTGCTGGGATTACAGGTGTGAGCCACTACGCCTGGCCTTTTTTAAAAAATCAACAATTAATATTGGGTTTTATCAAATTTTTTTGGTGTCTAGAGAGATGATCATATAGTTTTACTTTTAGCTTAATGTGGTGAATTACATTGATTGAACTGTGCATTCCTAGGGTGAACTCCTCTTGTTCATGAAATATTAGCCTTTTCATACAGCGTGAGATCCTGTTTGTATTTTGTGCTCATGGGCACAATGTGTTCACAATAGACATTAGATTAGTTTTCTTGTAAAATTTTTGTTTGATTTTGGTATCGGGTAATTCTGGCCTCATAGAATTGGGAAGTATTCTCTTTTCTTTAGTTTTCTAGAGAGTTTATATCGAACTAGTATTATTTCTTTCTTAAATCTTTGGTATAATTTGCTAATGAAACTCTCTGGACTTGGAGTTTATGAGAAGATTTTTAGCTACAAATTTAATTTTTAAAAAATATATAGGGCTTTCAAGGTTATCTATTTCTTCTTGCATGAACTTCGGTGGTTTAAATCGTTCATGGAGTTTGTCTTTCTCGTTCAAATTGTCAAATTTGTTTGCAAAAGTGATTTATAATATTCCTTTATTAGCTTTTTAATATTAGTAGAGACTGATGAGGTAGAATAAGCTTTATTTTATATTTTAAAATATATTGGTAGATACTGTAGTGATGTCACCTCATTTGTGTGTGTCTTCTTTTTTTATGATCAGTCTAGCTAAAGGCTTATCAATTTTATTGATCTCTGAGAATTAACTTTTGGTTTTGTTGATTTTCTCTATTGTTTTTCTATTTGCTATTCCACTGATTTCTGCTTTGATCTTTACTCTTTTCTTTCATCTGCTTACTTTGCATTTAATTATCTCTTGTTCTATTTTCGTGAGGCCAATGATTCAAAACCTTTCTTCTTTCCATAAAACTCCCCTTAAGTACTACTATTTTAGCACAATTTTGATATGTTGTGTTTTCATTTTCATTCAGTTCAAAATACTTCTATTTTTCCTTTTGATCTCTTCTTTGACATATTTAATTTAGCTCCAGCAATCCTTGCACCTCAGCCTTCCAAGTAGCTGGAACTACAGGCGCGTGCTACCACACCTGGCTAATTTTTTGATTTATTGTAGAGATGAGGTCTCGCCTAGTTGCCCAGGCGGGTCTCGAACCTGCAGGCTCGGGCAATCCACTCACCTCAGCCTCCCAAAGCATGGGATTACAGGCTGAGCCACCGAGCCCGGCTTAGGGGTTTTTTTGTTGCTGATTTTTTATTTCCATTATAGTTAGAGAACATACTTTGTGTGATTTAAGTTCTTTGAAATTTGTTGACTTTTGCTTTATGGTTCTGTGTATGGTATATCTTGCTGAATCTTTCCTATGCACTTGAAAAAAAGTGTCTTCTATTGTTGGGAGAAAAGTTCTATATGTGTTAATTAAATCAAGTGCCTTGATTTTGTTGTTCATGGTCTTTTATATCATTACTGATTTTCTGTCTAATTGTTCTAGCAATTATTGAGAGAAGAGCATTGAAATGTTCATCTATGTGTGGATTTGTCTATTTCGTTTTATAGTTCTATCAGTTTTTGCTTCATGTGGTTTAAAATTCTGTTATTAGGTGCATAAACACTTAAATTTGTTGTAGTCTCTTGATGAGTTGATCCCTTTATCATTTTGAAACTATCTTCTTTGTTCCTGGTTATATTATTTGCTTTGAAATTTACTTCACTTGTTATTAATATAATCAATCCAGCTTTCTTTTGATTCATGTTACCATGTATATCTTTTCCCTACCTCACTTTTAGCCTTTGTTATCTTTCTATTTAAAGTAGGTTTCTTTAGTAGTCAGCTGGGTCTTGAATTTTTAATATCTATCTGACAGTCTCTGCCTTTTAGTGGGGCATTTAAGCCATTTACAGTTAATGCAGTTATTAATATGGTTAGACTTAAGCCTACTTTCTTCTGTTTATCTTTTTTGCCTTCTTTTGAAATAACTGAGTTTTTTAAATGATTCTATTTATCTCCTCTGTTGACTCTTTAGCTATAATTCTTTATTTTAGTGATGGCTTTAGCATTTACAATGTACATCTTTAAATTATTGCAGTGTATTGAATGATGTTATATCACTTCATGTGTAGTATAAGAGTCATACAATAGTACACTACTGTTTTGTCCCTCCTGACCTTTATGCTGTTATTGTTACACATTTTGTGTATGTTATAAACTTCACAATATATTATTTTTTGTTTAAATAGTCAATTATCTCAAAGGGATTTAAATAAATAATAAGAAAAAGATATATTTATTTATGTCTTTATTATTTTTAGTGCTTTTTGTTTCTTTGTGTGCATCCATATTTCTGTTTATCTTTCTGCCTGAGGACTTTATTTGACATCTCTTATAGTGTAGGTATAATGGAGATGAATTATTTCAGTTTTTGTGTATTTGGAAAAGTCTTTTATTTTGCCTTTTTAAAAAAACATATTTTTGCTGGGTATAGAATTCTAGGTTGACTTTTTCCAAGGTAGCTAAAGAATGATATTCCACTGTCTTCTCATTTGCATTGTTTCCAGTGAGAAATCTGCTGTCAGCCTTACCTTTGTTCCTCTGTACATGATGTGACTTTCCTTGGGTTACTATGAAGATTTTCTTCTGGTCATTGTTTTTGAGCACTTTGATTGTGATGTGCATTGTTGTCGTTTTATTCATGTTTTTTGTGCTTGGGGTTCACTACTCATTGTGAACTAGTGGGTTTATAGTTTTCATCAAGTCTGGAGATTTTTCAGCCTCCTTTGGGGAGTCCAGTAACCCATTTTTAGGCCGCACTGAAGACTGGAAACTCTCTTAAGGTAGTAATTCAGAGTAATCATGAGACTAATTTTATTTCTAATCTCATAGACCATTGTTCTTGGCTGTTTGATGCCTAGAGTCATTTCCTGTATTTTCTCACGTTTTTGTTGTTTCCAGTGAGAAGGTAAATCTAGACAGCATCTTGTTACTCTGCTTTGGCCAGAAGTTGTCACTCCTGTTTATATCCTAAAACACAGGTTGACCAGCCTGGGGGGTGGTGTGGTGTGTGTGTGTGTGTGTGTGTGTGTGTGTGTGTGTTTAATTAGAAACAACTTGTGTTAAACACACTCTAAATAGCAGCATCAAACTGAATATCTGGAGGCCAGTTTGAATTTAGAACTTCTCTGTGGCCCTGTGAATTTGCCCCATGTCCCAAGCACTAGCTGCTTTTTACTGCTGTCTATATACAGAGCAATTGAGAATTGGAGGATGGCATAGAATCTGGTCATAATTGATTTTAATCTGTGTAGACCATGCATTTGAATCCCCTGGGAGAGTTAAAGAACACTGCTGATTCAGCCCCACTCCAGACATTCTAATGCAATTTGTCTGGAGTTGGGCCTGGACATCAGGATTTTTGAAAGCCCCCAGGTGGTTCTGATGTCCCGCCAAGGCTCAGAGCCACTGGTGACGTGGAGTGGACAGCTCCTGGTCCTCCTCCTCATGTTTACGGCCATCTCTGACCTGCTTCCCGTCTTTCCTCTCTCCATGTCCCCCTCCCCCAGCAAAGTCCAGGTCCTCTACGGGGGCACAGACCTCTTTGACTATGAGGTGCGCAGGACGTTCAACAACGACATGCTCCTGGCCTTCATCAGCAGCAGCTGCATCGCTGCCCTCGTCTACGTCCTCACCTCTTGCTCAGGTGGGCTCCTGCTCAGCCCCGACTCCTCCCGGGCACCTGTCTGCCCCATGCCTTCCTCCTCAGGAATGCCAGAACACTCGAGTCCAGCGTGTCAGCACTGGGGACCTGGGGTGTGCTCAGAAATCTCTTCCAGCCCCACAGGCAGTCAGAGACATGGCAGCAGGTTGGGTCACACCTGCCTGAGGTTGAGGCCCCACAGGCCCTCGCATGGTTTAAACTTTTGGCCTCTGGCTGTCTTTCTCCTGCTGATAGCTTTGTGTTGGGGAGTTGGGTTTTGGTCTCCATCTTGTGTAGTATTCTGTAGCCTGTTTGGGGGTCCTGAGTCAGCTGCCCTCTGCCCCCAAAACCACGATTCCACCTCCACCTGCCTGTGAGCACTAGCTGCTTTTTACTGCCATCTGTATACAGTAGGCATGCTCTATTGCCCAAGTGAACAAGAAAATGCTTTCAAAAATGGAAAGGGCATTCATTCCTCCAAGCAACAAATGCTGTGTGCCAGATGCTGTAAGGTGCCAGGGATTTAGACTCAGTCCCCGCCCCCATGAATGACAGACAGTAAACACACAGTGTCCCTAAGTCTTGTACTTGAGGTTAGGTCTGCAAAGATGAGGTCTCGTGGGCCAACCTAACTTACTCACTGGAGCCTCCAGCCCGGCCCCTCCCTTGGGCATGGAGAACTGAGACCTGGCCCCACACCCGTGCTGGACACAGACAGGGTGGGGAAGGGTGCCCAGGGCCGGGAAAGGGGGAGCAAAGCAAGACCTGCTGAGGTCGGGACACTGTAGGGAGGCTGAGTTCCTAAGGGTCCGCCCCCCATCCCCGTGTGCCTCTTACCCTCCCCAGTGTTCCTGTCCTTCTTTGGGATTGCTAGCATCGGCCTCAGCTGCCTGGTGGCCCTCTTCCTATACCATGTGGTCTTTGGCATCCAGTACTTGGGCATCCTCAATGGCGTGGCGGCCTTTGTGATCGTGGGCATTGGTGAGTGGCCTCCGTTGCCAGGGCAGTGGGCCTCCCACTCGGGAACTCGGCCCCTCCCCTGGATATAGGCCTGGCTTCCATGGGGCCCTGAGGAGCCCCCTTCAGGCCGCAGAGCCCTGGGGTGTGGGGAGAGAGTGTGAGTGCTGGGTGGACCCTTGGCATACAGTGGGTGGAAGAGCAAGAAGGCATGCCAGGCGGAAGCAAGGATAGTGGGAGGGCTAGAAAAGGTGGGGGCAGGGCTAGGAAATGTGGGGGGGCGGCTAAGAGAGGTGGGGAGGCCTAGGAATGGTAGGGGAGAGGCTAAGAGGGGGAAGAAGGGGCCCAGTTCTGGTGGGGGGGCTTGGGCTCTCAGTGGGAGGAGCCAGTCATGTGCGTCTGTCCATGCTCCACGTTGAGAAGCAGGACCCTCCCGCGGCCTGACCTCTCAGGAGGCCGCTCGGAGGAAGTCCGGGCCCAGCAGGATGATCCTGAGCTGCCCCTGGCATGGGCACCCCCTCTCAGGTGTGGACGACGTCTTTGTGTTCATCAACACCTACCGCCAGGCCACACACCTGGAGGACCCACAGCTGAGGATGATCCACACCATCCAAACGGCCGGCAAAGCCACCTTCTTCACCTCCCTGACCACAGCCGCCGCCTATGCAGCCAACGTCTTCTCCCAGGTGGGGCCCCACCTGCTGGCCCTGCCCCGGCCTCCCCTCCTCCCGTGCATACCTGCCCTGGGCTCTGCACGTCCCCCACCCCTTGTGTGGCCACATGGCTTTTGCCGCCAGGTGCTTGCCATGTCTCTAGAGTCCATTTTTGTCACTAATCACTCATGACCCAAACGTAGCGAGTGGGACAATTATAGTAACGCAGATGGCAGTTGTTACTGATACTCGTTAATAGCCCAGCCTTTGCCCTGAAGGACGTTGGGCAGTTTCCAGAGTCTTCTACATTTCGTCCCATGGGACAAAACGATAGTGTACTATTATAAGACTCTTAACTACACATGAAGTGACATAGCATCATTCAGTGGTACCCTGTCTAATTTAAAGATGACGGGGTACAGTCACCGTCCCCATTGTCATAAAATAGACACCGGGGCCCAGAGAGGTAAGGGGGCTTCCTCAAGGTCATGCAGCTGGTAAGGAGTGAGCCTGGCCACATCTCCTGACTGCTGGTCAGAGCTGCTCCCGCCACCTACTGCACGCCATCCCTCCCAGCAACTTCCTCTCGCTGGCCCTGTGGTCCTCAGCCTCTGTGTGGGGCTTAGAAGGCACCGAGTGTAAGCTGGGACCTTGGAGGTGAAAGAGCCCAAGTCTTGAGGGACTTCATGATCGTGACCGAGTAACCCATCTAGAAGCCACTAGGTACACTGGGATTATCTGGATCTTCCTGGAGACATGCTTCCAGAAAGCAGGCAGACTCCTGCTGTGTGTCCTTGGGCAGGTTGTGTGGCCTCTCTGTGCTTCACTTTCCTCATGTGGTTTCTTCAGGTCTGAAATGAGAGGGTGCCTGTGACAGTGTTTCCGACTGTGAGAGTGTGGCTTGTCTATTGTCAGCTACAGTTTCCTTTTGTCTGGTGTGTCCTCGTGTGGTCCCTGTGCTGCTTCTGAAATGTACCATCTCTCCTGGTCCCTGGCTCCCTGGCTCCCCCATGGGCAGCATTCTCTCACTTCCCCTCACATCACACGGTCCGGCTGACAGGATGCGGCCTCCCTGTCCCCATTCATGCGATGGCCACTCCCCAGCATGGCCTCCGTGCCAGGCATGGTTCCGGGCAAGGACTGTGGACAGGCATGGGCCTCTGCCCTCGAGGTGGGGTGCCTTCCTCCCGCACTGTGGCCCTCCACCGGCCCCCAGCTCCTGGGGGTCCCTTAGGCCAGGCTGGTGTTCTGGTGGCCTGGGCTCCTTGTCCTGCCTCAGCCTGGGAGGGCCCGGGGTCCCGAGTGTCCCTGGTCCCACCGAGGCCCCCGGGCTCCGGGTCTAGCCCACCTCCGCCCCTCTCTCCGCCTCCACCCCAGATCCCGGCCGTGCACGACTTTGGCCTGTTCATGTCCCTCATCGTGTCCTGCTGCTGGCTGGCTGTGCTCTTCACCATGCCGGCCGCCCTGGGCCTCTGGAGCCTGTACGTGGCACCGCTGGAGAGCTCCTGCCAGACCAGGTGAGCCACTGCAGCTCCTGCTGGACGCCCTCTCTCTGCCAGAACCCATGGAGTGTGTCTAGTGAGCGCCTCTGTATGCCCAATCCTGTGAGGGCAGGGACAAGGGAAGGAGAAGATGCTCTCCTGTGTCCCCTGCATGTCACCTAGAAGTGGACAAAGCACTCTGTGTGATCAGATGACACCATCACCCCAAGAGCCCCAGGAGCTGGCCCTCTTGCATCCATTTTACAGATGAGAAAACAAGGGCTCAGAGAGGTTGGACAGTGTTCTCAAGGTCACCATGTAGTAGGTAGCAGAGCCGGGCCTTAGAACCAAGAACATCTCCAGCTTGCATGCTCCCAGCTGCCTGCTCCCTGCCCTCAGGTTCTCATGTCCAGATGTAGTGAGCCGTGTGCAAAGTTGTGTGGGTCAGTTCGGAGTTGCGGCCAGAAGGACAGGGGTAGGGATCTCACGGGCCTGGTGGTCGGGAAGGATGATAGGGACTGCCTGGAGTTGGGAGAACTGAGGGATAATGGAGGGTCCCTGGACTTGGGATAGGGCACTCACAGGCCTTGGTCGCTGGTGTTCGGGGGTCCATGACAACGTCCACTTGACCACAGTGAGCCCAGGAGGGGCTAGAGGGAGACGAGGGCTAGGCTGCCACGTGTGGTGGTGCAGGTTGGACACTGCACAAGGACACCTGAGGCACTGCTGTCTGTAAGGTGGACGGTGAGGTTTGACCGTGTCTATGACAGTCTTATAACCTACAAGCAGTGTCTTGGGGAAAGGGCACCTTTTTCTAATCTCTACAGAGATGCCCCAAGTAAGCCCCGCCCCATCCCTGACCCCCAGTCTGGGGCATGTCTTCCCCAGTGGTCTTGGACGCAGCAGTCCTCCCAGTCTGTCAGGCTTGGCCTCCAACCCCAGCCTCTTTCAGCAGCTGTGGGACTTGGGCAGGTTACTTAACCTCTCTGTCTCAGTTTCCTTTTTGGGACTGCGCGTGTGATCCTTGCAGGTGCCCATGAGGATTAAGTGAGGTGACCCACGTGGGGCTCCCAGCTCCTGCTGGCACACAACCCCCATGAGCATGAGCCGTGTGGATTGTTCTGGGCCCTGGTCCCTGGGGAGGCCTCGTCTCCCCCACCTCCCTCCAGCCCAGCCCTGCTCCCTCCCCCGGCTCCCCGGAGGATCTGTTGGTGTCAGAGCCCTGGGGCCACACAGCCACAGAGGAATGACCCTGCTTTGGTCACCTTGGTGCGGGGGCCACTGCGTCCTGTCGTCCCCTCTTCTGGGTAATGTCTGCTGTCACCCTTTGTGTCCCCGGGGGAGGATTGGCCCCTGAGGGCCCTGGGAAGCACTGGCTCCTGGAAGTCTGGGAAGCATGTCCTGTGTGTGACATTGCAGCCGCGTGCAACCCGGGTCCTCTGACAGCCGGGGCTTCACCCTGCCCTTCCCTCCTGCCGCCCTCCACCTCGCCCTTCCCTACCCTCTCCACAGCTGCCACCAGACATGTGGCCGCAAGAGCTCCCTGCACTTCCCCGGGGACGTGTTTGCAGCTCCTAAGCGGGCTGGGGGCAGCCCCGCCCAGGACCCCATCCCCTACCTGGACGATGACATCCCCTTGCTGGATGTGGAGGAGGAGCAGGGTGAGTGCTGGTGCAGGCCTGGCCTGCTGACCCCTGTGGGACCCGGGGGCTGCCTGTGCCAGGGCAGGGACCCAAGATGGCCTGAGGCAGAGGCAGGACATGGGACCGCCAGCAAGCACTTTCCTGGGCGGTGTGGACCAGGGTGGGCTTGGACTCGGGCGTTGACAGGCCACTGCTCTGCCCTGGCAGCATCGCTGGAGCTGGGAGACGTGTCCCTGGTGTCTATGCCCCCCGAGGGCCTGCAGCCAGTCCCTGGTGAGGGCAGCCGGGGCCAGTTCATCATGCAGCTGCAGGAGCTGCTGCACCACTGGGTGCTGTGGTCGGCTGTCAAGAGCCGCTGGGTGATTGTGGGTAAGTGAGTACCTGCGCGTGGGGACAGACCCCCCCCAAAGAACACGCAGGCCCAGGAGGCCGGGCAGAAGTGAGCGATCGCACCC
>CAUYQG010298168.1:0-19614 GCA_963574415.1 Tarsius wallacei
ATCCCAGCACTTTGGGAGGTCGAGGTGGGAGGACTGCTTAATCCTAGGAGTTTGAGATCAGCCTGGACAGCATAATGAGACCTCATCTCTACCCAAAAAATTCTAAAAATTAGTCAGGTGTGGTGGTGCATGTCTGTAGTCCCAGCTATTCAGGAGGCTGAGATGGAAGGATCACCTGAGCTCAGGAGAGAGAGGCTGCAGTGAGCCCTGACTGTGCCACTGGACTCCAGCCTGGGTAACACAGTTAGACCCCAACTCAAAAAAAAAAAAATAGAAAAGAAAAAAGAAAAAGAAAATTCAGAAACCAAGTTTATAAGTGAGACTATATTTTTCACTAAAGGCAGCTGCTTTCCAGAACTTGCAGTCATGGAAACTATACTACATTTAAAATAGTAATTCTGAGTTATGCATGCATGGGCACACATACACACTCCCTCTAGTTATTACTTCAAAGATAAGAAAACTCAGCACTCCGATCTTCAGATAAATGCAAATCTCATTCTAGCAATGAGAGCCTAGCATGATCTTAGCCATGTGCTCTCCATGAGGCTTGTTTTATCTGAACATACACTTTCATGTGAAAAGTGAGGATTTTAAGGGAGCAAAACACAAAATTTCTATAAAAAAGTATTCTCTCATGGTGCTTACTTTTGATGAGCAAAACTTTTCAAGTTAGGACCAGGGAAAATATAAGACCAATAAATGTCACTCCTGAAGATTTTTTTCAAAAGTTCTTCAGATAAAGACATCAAAATAGGAATGTTTGGATCCTACTAGGATCCTGCAATAAGGTCATCTCAAAGGAAAAGCACAAGAATGATCCAACAAATTACTTGACTTGGCTCTATACTGACATCATCAGAAGTGTTGTTTTTCCTTTGACAACATTGTGAGGTAGTTAGCTGGTTCTATAAATCTATAAGGTAAACCAGATATTTGCTGGAAATGTGTGCTTCCAAGTTTTTCTATAAGGAAGATGTGCAAGGTGAAAGATACTGAAAGGACCTAAGATCACAATGAAATGTGCCAGTATTACTTAGAAAGTCCATTTTACCCAAGGTCCTGGAACCTGTGGTATGCAATACATGCTTTAATTGATAAACCTGAATGAACAGATAAAAAACTACCAAAAGCCTTCCCTTAAAACAGGCAAAAATAGGAAGGGAAATGCAAGTCTTCCTTTTCAGGTGTCTGTGTGGGTCCATGACCTATCCAGCTGCAGTATAAATGCTACCTCTCTTTTGATGCATTAATTGCTGAAGCCCTCCCTGACTCAGCAGCGTGACAGCTCTGGCAATCACCTCCTTGTTTTCTAGCTTTCTTTTAGAGCAGCGCTTCTCCACATGAAACACTTACAGTACAGAATCATTGAGAGTGAGAAAGTAGTAACAGCAAGAACTGCAGCATTCACAAGAGACCCAGAGCAAATAACAGAAGCAAGGCTGCCCTCAGATCCCACTGTCAGACATTCCCTCTGCCCCCAAGTCTGCAGTAGGGACAGATTCCATTTCTCCCCAGTGACTTTAAGGGATAAGTCATTAAAAATCCTGGAGACACAAAGGATTTAATCTTACATAAGTTGGGACATAGTGTTATGTTATTTGACTCTAAAAGGTTTTTTTAAAATGTGTTTGTTTTTTCAGATAATATTTATTAAGTATATAATATGTGTCATACATCGTACTAAGCACTTTAGGACAATTATCACGTATGTTTATCACAACAAAATAGTAAAGTATTTATCTTAGTTGTAGTAATAATAAACATCACAGTAATTGGTTTTTTTTTTAGTTGGAGTCTCATTCTGTCGCCCAGGCTGGAGTGCAGTGGCACACTCATGGCCACCACAGTTTCGACCTGCTGGGCTCAGGTGAGCCTTCCGCCCCAGCATTCCAAGTAGCTGGAAGGAACTACAGGCATGCACCACCATGCCCGGCTAATTTTTTGGTTTATTGTAGAGATGAGGTCTTGCCAAGTTGTCCAGGCCGGTCTTGAATCCATGGGCTCAGGCAATTCTCTCACCTTGGACTCCCAAAGTGCTGGGATTATAGGTGTGAGCCATCGTGCCTAGCCTTATCACTGTAATTTTATAGGTTAGGAAATTGAGGTGCTGATGAATTTAACAATTTACTCAAGGTCATACAGTTAGTAGATGATGGGGTTAAAACTCACATCATATCATGCTTGTTGCCTAAACGTGGACCTTCCAGACATGCTTTTCAGGATTTTTTAAGTTCCATTTTTATTGGTGGGGGTGTATCATCATCATCATCATCATCATCATCATCATTATTATTATTATTATTATTAGATCCCACCAAAAGAGAAGCATATGGTAGCAATCATACAATTAAAAACAATCACTCCTTCTCCCTTTGACCCAAGGTTAAGGTGAGGGGTCAGTATACTCAATCCATTAGGAGAGAAAAAACAATAATAGCCTCTCACCCCACCAGAGGAAAGGATAGAGAGCTAACTGTTTTTCACCATCCTCTAGGGAGGAAGTAGATGAGCAAGAGTCTGTTGGAAATATCCTCTATCTGAATTGAATCCAAACTCTAAAACATTGATGAGCATTTATAAACCTTACTTTAGACAGAGAAATGATACAAATCCCGAGAAACATAGGCAGGAACCAACAATCACATTCACCAGAAGGAAACATGAGTCCGTAACATCTGGAGAAACAATCTAATATTCAGATATGACATTCAAAGCAAAAGAACATTTGGAAAAGAGCAATTGCTACAGATTATTCTTTATTAATATAGGGTGGTTCAAATTTTATAAAACTAGCCAGCAAGATGGCCTGAAGAAGTCAGTGGTGGTTTCATGCTATCACTGCTATGCACTAAAGAAAAAAAAATTTCAAAGAAACCGAGGGAATTATAAAAGGTCACACAGCAAAGTTAGCTCCAAAACAAATACTTCTGTGTTGTTTGGCCATAAAATGTCAAAATAACCTTATTCCCTTAACTAACATTCACTGATACCAGGCACTAACTAAAGGGGTTAGAATAGTTAGCTATTTTTTGCTCCTTGATAAAATTGTTTAGAAAGCAACAACCATAAACAGGCACCAAAAAAGGTCAATCAAGGTAAACAAAGGAAGAAGCAATAAATATATAGAATTATTGTGACTTGCTTTGCCAAATGGTGGCATTACACATGGAATTCTAGTCAATAAAAATTATCTACCAGATTCTGGAAACTGTATCACTTGCTGGCAATTTTAGGACTTATGATGGCTCACAGCAATTAAAGCCAAATGAATTGCTTTAATGCAGGCTAATCAATGAATAATCTTTTAAACTTTTCAGTAGACAATTAACGAATTAAAAAGTTAAACAATTTTTATTTTTATTTTTAAGTCTTTCATCAGTTAACTGAACCTACTTCTTATATCATGAGTAGTAGTGGCTCTTTTTTTGACTACGATGTTAGAATCCTCATGTCACTGATCATACTCAAAAGAATCCTGTTCACAAGCACCAGCAGGCCAAGAACCTTCACTTGAACTCGCTAGTTAATTCCTTGGTTTACACATGTATCCTACTGACTGGAAAGCATTCAGTCCCAGTCAGCTACAGAATATTGAAGGCTACTCACTAGAATACAAGAAAGGAACAGATCCTAGAGGGAGGTTTTGCAGGGGAAGATGTAAACAATAAAATATTTATAGTCAGGTCAAAAGAGAGACTTGAGTTGTATGA
The DNA here is from genome assembly GCA_963574415.1 of Tarsius wallacei. NCBI lineage: Eukaryota > Metazoa > Chordata > Mammalia > Primates > Tarsiidae > Tarsius > Tarsius wallacei. Next base: position 3,714 of record CAUYQG010298168.1, read on the forward strand.
GATATATGAGATGACTATCTTCCACGACCTGACAAGCCTATATATCACCATGAGGAGATCAACAGGTAGGAGTGGTGAAGGAATAATAAATGTATAGTAAGGCATATATATAGTTTTTAGAAATGGGATGAAATAAGGGAATGAAATATAGTAAAGAAAAATTTAGGTGTGTTATCAAAGGGATAACAGGAAGTTAAATGTCTTTGGCAATTTATAGCAATTAAAAAATGTTTTCTGCATAGAATGTTATTTATGAAGAAAATAAATCCAACAATAAACAAACAGTTAAATATTCACCTTAAAGGAACATGTACCATTGAATATGCACTATATATGGAATGTATATAAAATATGTAATGATTATGTATATATATAAAAAACATTTACCATTAAAATGTCTGCCAAGAGATTATAACATAGAAAATGTATACAACTTAAACAAAACATTTAACATAATATTCAAAAATTTATACTATGAATATAGAAAGGTATATAAAGAGACAAGATAAAATATTTTGAAAGATTAGCCATGTTTCTTAAGAGATAGAACCACACCTGTCTCTTTCTTTTCTATTTTTTGTATTTTTGTATAGTAAATAGTATTTGCGCCGGGCTCGGTGGCTCAGCCTGTAATCCTGCGCCTTTGGGAGGCTGAGATGAGTGGATTGCCTGAGCCCGCGGGTTCGAGACCCACCTGGGCAAGCGAGACCTCTACAATAAATCAAAAATTAGCCGGGCATGGTAGCGCACGCCTGTAGTTCCAGCTACTTGGAAGGCTGAGGCGGAAGGATCGCCGGAGCCCAGCAGGTCGAGGGAGCGGCCACTGCACTCCAGTCTGGGCGACAGAGTGAGACTCCAACTCAAAAAAAAAAAAAAAAAAAATTGTATTTGCATTGTAATAAAATAACATTTTTTTAACCATTAAAAAGGAAGGGAAGTCTTTGTAAGTAAGAAAAGTCATAGTTCTATTTTAACTGAGAAATAAAATCAACTTCTGTTTTGGGGCTTGTGTTTTGCTTTATTTTCCAAGGACTTAATTTACCTACAACAACACCCTCTTAGTTTGTCTCAGACTCAGAACCAGCCTTAAAAGTCTGCAGAGTAGTTAATAGCACTTTGAAGGGGAATTTAACAAATACCCAGAAAGGCCTCCTACATAGTTATTCCTCTTAATTATGGACTGAATTGCTATTCTACTTTTTGTCACACAACCAAATCCTGCTACTTTTATAAAGTGCAAACCCTCTGCTATGGAATGTAATATTAAATCAGAGTTTGCATTATTTAGAGTCAATTTGCTTAAGAAAAATATCCTACTGAGAGAACAGGGTTTTTGTTTGTTTGTTTGTTTTAATGTGTGTTAGGAAAACATGGTATGGAGGATAGAAGGAGGAGCTTAATTCTAGAGTATGAAACTCTTTAGAAGAAGGTGTGAGATGGTGCACCACCACATGCAGAGAGAATGATCAGCCTGCTGGAACAATAATATGGGTGCCCAAACACCAAGACCCAAAAAAGAAAGGATGCTGATGGAAGCTAGCAAGAAGTATAGTGAAGAGACCACATGAGAAGACACCAAGGATGGCTGTCTTCTTCTTGGCCATTTTCCCCACAGGCTACTCTTTTCTCACTTTAAGTTACTAAAAGTTCTGGGGTTTTATGACTTGAAATCATGGTATAACATACTATCAATACTCTCAAGATTTTCAGAACTTTGAAGCCAAAAAGAGCCCTAGAGAACACTTAATATCAAAATCTTTCATTGCACAGATGGGAATATTGACATTCAGGGAAATCTTTCTAAATGCAAAACAGATCACATCATTCCAATGTTTAACTTCTTTCAATAGTAGGATGTCTGCTTCCAGCTATATCATGCAAACACAACAACAATAACAACTATAAACATTGGGGAAAAACATTGCCTGAAGGCATTAGAGAATGATTAAGGCAGTTAGAACCTGAGAGATAAGGTCAAGAAAGAAAGAAAATGTATTTCATTTGAGGTAACACCTATTCATAAGCAGTATAAAGTAGAGAGACTGGGCAAGAAAGCAGTAGCTCGGGGCTTTCAGCAGTGTCATGGAACTGAGAAGTGAAAATTGGAGTTTCAGACCCCTAACGAAAAAAAGACCCAGTCTTTCAGTTGAGTTTTCTGAAGGACTATATGCTAGAAAAAAGGAGAATCTGAAAAGAGTAAGCTCTCAGAATGACTGAAATGCAACCTTAAATCATCTCAGCTTCTACTTGCAGCAAGGTAATGTATCTTGACTTAAATTTCTCCCAGAAGGAAAGACAATCCTCTCTGAGATAATATGTCATCATCCAGAGCCTTTAAAAATATTTCATACATAATGTCTAATACCCAATCTAAAATTACCAGGCATAAAAACACACAAGATCAAATGACTGAAAACCAGGAGAAAAGAAAGTAGATGGTTTATTGACACCATAGTGGCTTCATATGGATTTAAAAATAAATAACTGTTATTAATATGTTAAATAAAATAGATGGCAAAGTGCAGAATTTCACCAGAGAAATGAAGTCAATGAAAAAGAACAAAATGGAAATTTTAGAACAGAAAGTTATATATCTGAAATTTAAAACTCAAAGGATAGGCTTAACACTAGAATTGGCACAGAAGAAGATTAATGAATCAGAAAGTAGATCAAAAGAAAATATCTGACAAGAGCATGGAGAGAAAAAAATGGAAACTGTAGAAAAGAACATAAAGACATGGTATAATGGAGTAACATAAAGGTGATTAGAATCATGAAAGGAATTGAGATAGAGTTTGAAATAGAAATATTTGAATATATACAGGCCAATTATTTTCAAAACCTGATTAAAAAAACATCAAGCTATAAAACCAAGAAGCTCTACCAAACCCTAATGGGATAAACATGTCACATACCAGTAATATGTCAGATTTAGATGGATTGGATAACTAATTTGAAAGACAAATTATTGCTACATTAATAACAAACAAATTAGACTTTTAAGCATTTCTACAAATAAAGAAGAAAAAAACATGATGATGATAGCATCATTTCACCAGAAAGATATAAACATTCTTAATGTTTATAGATAAAATAATGTAATTTAAAAAACATCATTTCTTTTTTGAGTCAGAGTTTCACTCAGGCTAGAGTGCTCAGGCTAGAGTGCAGTGGCACAATCATGGCTCACCATAGCCTCAATCTCCTGGTCTCAGGCAATCCATCTCAGCACCTCAAGTAGCTGGGACTACAGTCATGTGCCATCATGCTTGACTAATTTTTCTTTTTTTTGTAGAGTTGAGTTCTCTCTATGTTTTCCAGGCTGTTCTCAAACTCCTAGGCTAAAGTAATTCTCCCTCCTCAGCCTACAAAACTACTGGATTATAGGCATGAGCCACCACTCCCAGACTATATAGTTTTAAATTATATAATAAATCAGTAAATCCACAATAAAACTAAAGTTTGTTTCTTTTTTTAAATTGTCAAGTTGTGGAATATAAGTAAGGATTTACTACAAAAATAAGTTGTATGAGGTGAAGTTCGGGCTTCTAGTTGACTCTCTCTGCCTCTGATAGTGGACTCAGTGTGTGGCCATGTGCCCCCCATACCTCCTCCTTCATCCCCTCCCCTCGCAGTGTCCAGCAGCATCTTCCAATCTCACCCTTGTGCTCATGTGACTAGTGATCAGGGCCCACTTATGAGCCAGAACAATCTCCCTCAGTAGCCAATGAAATAAGTAAAAAATAAATCAGTGAGAATATACAAGATTTGACTAGCATATTTCACAAATATTTTAATTGATATTTAAAATATACTGCATTTAAAATAAGCAAAACACATGATGTGACTTATAAGTATAAATTGAACATTTACCAAAATTGTATCATATGATAAGCAATAAAACAAGTCTTAAATTTTAAAGAACCAAAATCGTATGTTCTGTGTTCTGACCACTGAAATTAAGCCAGAGTTCAAATATTTAAAAACTTTATATAATACCCAAATTATTTGAAATTAAACAATATATTCTAAAATAATCTATGAATATTTTTAAAAATTACAATGAAAGTTAGAAACTATTGCAATCAACTGATTTAGAAAATACATCAAAACTTAAAGAATGTAGCCAAAACTGTTTAATGAGAAACTGACAGCCTTACCTGTATATATTGGAAAGGAAGAAGGCTATGAGTATTAATCATCTAAGCTTCCAATTCAAAAAGTTAGTAACAAAATAAAAAATAAAATTCAAAGAAAGTAGAAAAGGAAGAAAGGACACACATTCATAAAACAGAAAATAAACACATAATAGAGAAAATCAAAAAAACCAGCAATTTGTTCTTGGAAAAGACTAATATAATTAAAAATCTCTAACAAATCTTATTAAGAAAAAATAAATAAACATAGCCCAAATGATCCATATCAAGTATTAAAAAAATTAACATAAATTCTACAAATGTCAAAAAGATGAGAATCAACTTTATTTCAATGAATGTGACAATTTGAATAAAATGGATTTTTAAATTTCTTGATAAATTACAATTTAAAAATAACATTAGGAAAATAAAAATCTGAAGAATCCTGACTCTTTTAAATAAAGAATCAAGAACTAAAAATATTTATTGAGTACAAATTCAGGCCAAGATGGTTTCACCAGTGACTTTCCCAAATATGTAAGAAAGAAATTAGAGCAATCATACACAAATTCTTCCAAGAAAAAGAAATAAAAAGGAATAATTAATGCATTATATGTGGCCATTATAATCTTTATATCAAAAGGATATTATAAGAAAAAATATAGTATAACCTCTCAGTAACATGGTCTCAAAAATCATACATATACATGCACATATTTAGATGTGTATATATCTATTTCCAGAAACATTATATTTGAAAGCCTATCACTGTAATTTGCTTCATTAATAGAATAAAAGAAAAAAACATACAAAAATTTTAATAGATGTAGGAAAAATCTGATAAATTCAACACGTGTTTATGATTTAAAAAGCTATTTGCCAAATAATAGAAGAAAAAGTTTTTTTTTAATATAGTGAAAGATTTTAAAAGAAAAGAAAGCCTAAAGCAAACATCACATTTAATGGTGAAATATTGAAACCTGAGATCTAGAATCAAACCAAGATGCTTTTCATCTCATTCTTTCTTGCTTTCTTACTTTCTAGCCTTTCTTCCATGTTCAGCTCAGAATCACCACTTCCCAGAAGCCTTCCAGAACTTTTCAAGGTCAAGACTCACATCCATCCTGTGTGTTTCTTCAGATCTATGCTATCCCTTATCTCATCTTCTTATTATTACCTGTTTTTCTCTTTTCTACTAAGCTAAAGGCTGATTTAAGGCAAAATATCTGCTTGTTCACCTTCATGTCTTTCAATACCTGACACACAGCAGACATTCAAAAATTGTTTAATGAATGTTGAGCTCCTCAGGGAAGTGAATTGTCCAAAATCTTCTAAATAATCATTGGCAATCTGGACTAGAACTTGGTCTCTTCACTCCCTCCTAGTCTAGTTAGATACCAGCCTAAGAGGATAATCTCTCATCCCTCTTTTCTTTTGTTGTTCCAGGTTATGACTTCCACATATAGGTCAAAGGCACAACCAGAGTTCTTAGTTTTTATTCCAACAAGCACATTGACATATCAGTGACTTTATGGCATATTTTTTACTATAATATCTACTTCTGTGGCAAGATAAAGGTAAGTGAAAGTTATTTAGCCATATAGCTCACTGAGGAAAAAATCAAATTAGAGCTGTTTTGATGTATATTATATGCATCTCCTCTCAATTCCACATTTAGTGACATCATGTTGGTAGTCTGAAAATAATCATGGTGGGGGTATTTACACCATAGTAAATGCTAGAAGTGGGGAATTTTGTTTTTCTTTTCCTCCCTCCCTCCCTTTCTTTCTTCCTTTCATTTTTGGAGTGCTGGCTGTTAATAATTTGGCACACACACTGGCAATGGCTGATACACCACTCATATACAATACCAGGTTTACCCAGACTTGCTGCCTGCTATCATAGCTCATTTCATTTCCTCTGTTTATTAACCACCATAATAACAACCAAGGCAATAACAGAGTGACTATAAATAAGTCGACATTTTGGAGGCAAGTCTCCTATCCCCACTCTGCCAAGTTCACATGCCCCTGTTATAGGTAGAGCTTATCAAAGGGTCATTAAAATGCTTTTCAAAATTAGCATTGAAATTCTGGGACCTGAATTTCACTGGAAGTATTCTAAAACAAAAGCGCTGCTTGAATCACTTAGGAAATAGTAAATGATCACGATGTGTATTCAGGGAAACATCAACTGAAAGAGAAATTTCTTTTCCTTCATAAATAAAAAAATTAAAAGCCAAGAAAATTAGCAAAGTCTTAAATAGAAGGGACATGCATCTTACAGACCACTTTATTTCTTAGTTTAGGGTTTAGAGAAGATGGAAATTGATCTATCAACATCTCCATAATTGCAGGCAATACCACGAAATAAAATTTTGAGTGTTCACCAATCATATTTTAGTGCTCAACACTTCATGCAAGCAGCTGTTAATGATGCCAAATATAGTTTTCACAGCATGCAAAATGAACTAATGACCAAGCCTGTATTTCAGATTTCAGAGTGGCTCTTTTCTTTGGTGCAATTAATCCTAAATTCTGCAGAGATCACAGCCTGCTGATCCACACTGAAGTCAGAGGGAAAGATGGTTTATGATGTCAAAGGTCTTTCTGGCATACTCTTCCTGTTGCCAAAATGAAAACAATCAAGACGTGTGTTTGTGTCCGTGTGTCTGTGTATGTGTGTATAAATAGATTATGCAAGCAACCTCCATCTCTTGAGGTTTTTACCACATTACCTGTGTGTGATTATGAAAAAGAACCTCCTTGGTTACCCTACAGGCTGGGTTTAGGAGTCAGCTGCAGTGCTTCAGTGAACTGGCTCCAATCACTGAGGCAGTACACAGAGGCCCCTCAACATCACTGTGGTGGACAGACGTTATAAACTAGACAAATTTGGTTGGGTATCTATTATATTGTGGTGACTTTCAAGAAACAGCAAGACTTGCACTTAAATTAGGTGTTTCTCCAAATTTTAGAACTGAAACATCTTAATATATGATTTTTAAAAAGCAATATTTAGTAATGGGTAGTTAGAAAGCATTACTGTATTCCTCAATGGGCAGGTATTATATAATTTTGTACCAGAAAACTCCATTTAGTTCGATCTCCTAATAACTATCTAAAAATTAATCTGTAGATTTTAGTAGGACCAATATGTCATCTACTTTTGCTATGTATAAAAACCGAAAAGAAGCTTTAGAAATATTACAATATTTCAAGAATGCTTTCAGGTATGTTTTTATACCTATCTATATCTAAAAACAGCTCATTTTTAAGTAGCCAGTAATTGAGTCCTTACTGCTCACCAAAAACTGTAACAATTCATTTTTACTTGTATTATCTTAGAATATCCTTACAACAACCCTATGGGATATAGGAAAAACAGGCAAAGCAATTTTTCCAAGGTCATAAAGATAGTGAGCAGCAGAGCCTGGATTTGAACCCAGGCAGTCTGTCACCAGAGTCTGGGATTATAGCCATGGTAACATAAGGCTTCCCAGGAGCCAGATGGGCCCTGAGCAAGTCTGAAGAACCATTTGGAGTTATTCAAAACAAACCAGGTTGCATCAAGAGTCACATCACAATTTTTGGCAACCAAGCAATGCCAGACAATTCCATGTGTTTTGGATTTTGGTACTATTGAATGAAAGATACCATACATGCATTAATAATTATTATTTATATCTATAAAATGTCTATCATTATTTCCTTCAGAATTAAAATATTTGGGCCTAAAGTATTTTTTCATATTTATTTAGAACATATGCATTCATCATATATTTTTAAAAATTTAAACCACAAAGGTAGTTCCAAATGGTGTTAGCAATTCAAAATATTTCCATACTTTGAGAGAGTACTGCTAACAGTGCAAGTATCAAAATTCTTCTAATCTGCCCTAAGCAAAATTTAAAAAAAAATAGCAGCTTAAGTGGAATTTCTTTTTTTGTGTGTTGACTTTCAATGCCACCTCAACAAAGTTGTCCAAATATTTGACGATTGCAATATTCTTATTAGGCTAGTTTTAATAAAGCCCCATTTAAAAACTCAAGTGGAAAAATAACTAAAGCACATATTTAATGACCCACATAGTTCTTCTCATTATAATAGGGGCCATAAGGCAACTAATGTATAGGCTTATGCATTTGGTTTTTTATGTATCTTATATAAACTACATAACCACCTCGTAAAAGCTCAATTTCAAATCACATTAAATATTTTGTATTCTCTACCCCATGACATTTAGTACTGCTTAGAGCACATTTCCCTATCCCACAGTCTATTTATGGACACATAAACTTAACATTTTTCTTCTACTAAATTATAAGCTCCCTGAGAGTAAGAACTACCTTACTCATTTTCCTAATCTCTGAAGTAAGTAGAAGAAAACCTTGAACCATGAAAATATTCAATGTAATCCAGACAGCCCTGTGAACTGACGTGCTGAACCAAGTTAGCACAAAATCAACATGTCATCTGAAATATTTTGATATTACTAATTAAATACATTTCTGCTATGTGTCAAATTTTAAAAGCTGCCTCTCTAAAATTTATTTGAAACAGTATTTCCTATAAATACATTAATTGTCATTATTATAAAATTCACAAACACATGCACATTTTCAAAACATAGAATCTTATACTAAAGGTAGCTAATATCTTCTGGATTTAATATTTCAATATTAAAGTGAAAAATAAATAAAAAAGAATGACAACTTCTTCTTTCTTTATTTGCTTGGAAAGCATAACCAAACAATATAACAAATATTTGGACAAAAATGAAAAAAAAAGACTAAAATTTACTGGGCCTACTATGCAATTTTCCATGAGAACATACTTTTAGACAATGTAGCCAAACTGTTCTAGTATAGTCTATCTTCTGGACTATATTCTCACTGGGGGATATCAAAACTGTTAGAAGAAAATATATAATCAATTGATGTCTTTCTGTTTCCTTGGACACTTCAAGTTCCCATGAAATATGCTGGAACTAAGTAAATCTAACATGTCAATTTCAGAATATGCTTGGTAGTAAGAACCACTGTCTAAGAAACGATTAAAAACATCTTTATTATTTCATGTATTTCTGAAAAAAATTAGAATAAGAAATGGGTACTAAAGTAAGATCAAAACCCACAACACTAGAAGTATACTATATATAGTAAGAAAATGTGTAAATTAAACTGGCAAACAATGTCATCTCCAGTGAGCTGCTAAACATTATAACCTGCTCTATCAATCATGTCATCGGTACTAATGGCTTCTTTGGATCAGGAATCTAGGAAACAGCTTGTAAAGGATATAAAATGTACACATATTTATAGAGATGAATTCTGTGTACTTTTTATAACTACCTTGCAATATTGCAGGTGTAAGATTGTGAAATATCCAATTTAAACAAAATTGGTTCATGGCTATTAATATTTAGGTTCCTTGTAAGTATTTTGGCACTCCTCTTCCAAGTGCAGCTAAGACATAACTCTCTGTTTCTGTTTTTTTCAGAGGAATAAAATGGTCAGTCAGGAAAAGGTAAGCTGACAGAGCTCAGTGTGATGAGGATTTTTTTTTTTAAACTATAACTTACACAAGATCCCCCAAGGAATAAAAGTAGAGATGAATGTACCAGAGTTGACATGAGACTGAAAACAATATTTTATGTAGTTCTGTCAGCAAACCATGTGCCTGCCATCATAATTTATGGTCTTAGCTATTTTGCCCTTAGCAAAAATAACTATATGCGATGTAAGCAATTATTTGGACATTGAGCAGTATTTTGAGTAAAAGTGTTTTTAATTAAAATTAACTAAAAGCAGAGTTTTTGAAGCACCAGCCCCCAGATGAATGACAAATGCTACAACTCTAACAATCATTGACAATATTGAATACTTTCAATTTTGAAGTGATTCTAACCTACTTTGTAAAAGGAACAATCTGAATAAAATTAATGTCTTCAGAAACTCAATAAATTATGAAAAATGGTCTAAATAAATGATTTTGTTATTATTAATATATACATAACTGAACATAGTGGGAAATTTAAATAATTTATACCATGACTCTTGAAAAGAACAAATAATACCAAAAAGGAAATACCATTAGTCAAGCCATTAAGTATGTTTCATGTTCTAAAATTCTGAGCCTATTAATTCTTCCAGGTTTCAATCATATAACTAAACTGCAGTAGGAAATAATGCTCTGAGACACTGCTGGTTCCTCATCAAAATGACATTATATACCAAGAAAGTTCTGAAACAGGTACATTGATGAAATGAATATCCAGATTGTAGCAAATTGGTCATATTTTCAAATAAGTATTTTTTTTCAACTGTTACTGCTTTCATAAAAATGAACTCGATAGTATGCATGGGTCCCTTAAAATCTCTCTTTGTCTCAAATCCTCAGAAATTTACCACTCCACAAATACCATACCATTAGCTGATCTACAGTGAATTTAAAGTCAAATTGCCATACAGTCTAGAGACATCTAGCATCAGTCAGGTTGCTACATCTAGTAACTTCCAAAAATTAAATATATATTCTCTCAAATGTTGAAACTCAGGCAGCAGTCATCTCCAAAAAATTGGTCAGATTAGAAATTTAGAGTTCTTTAGTGGGAATTCAAAAACTGCATAGGACTTAATAAAATGTGCACAGAACTGAGACAGAAAAAAATGACATATAACAATGTTGAGAGTTTAGCAGCATTTTGCATATTAAGGGGGGAAATTAATTATATCTGAGTCACAGTGGGGAAAAAAGTCATACAAGAGTTCTCTAGCCACATATATCAGTTTACAAACATCTGATTGTGAGAGAAAATCTTTTCCAAGAAGAATGACCCTTTAAATAAGAATCCTTTATTGGGACGAAAGAACTAGGAGGTAAGAGATCACACTCTCTTTGGCCAAATAGATAAGTGCTTAGAAATAGGATAAGAGATGTTTTAGCCAGAATTCCAATTAGTGGGATGCTATGATGTACTTCAGGATTATGGTTTGTTTTCTTCTTTGCTAAATGGAAGCACCCTGCACATTCTCCACTATTTCAGTGTTGCTTTGGGACTCATGGCACATGGAAAAATCCAGTTAAGAGAATAATGGCATTCCTCATAATTAATGACTGATATAAAAACTGAATCTAATTTTTTTCTCCACTACTTCTTTCCTGCAAAAACTTGGTTTCAGACCACCCCTCAGACTCCTTCGGTATACAAACTGCACTAATTCTGGAAGATACTATGGTATAACAAAGGGGGCAAATTAAGTTTTGGGAGAAGAAAGATCCAAGTGTGATATCTGTCTCTTGGGGCTTTTTAAAAGCTAGTTTATGCTCATATACAGTCTTGAACATATTCCTGGCTACTTAGCATATATTGTCTGTTTAATTGACTTCTTCAGTAAACTATGAGGTCCTCGAGAGCAGAGACTGTGTCTTTTTCTTCTCTGTAATCCTGGATAGCCCAGTTTCTGGCAATGGTCAGATATGTGTTGTAAGATGAAAAGTAAATAAATAAGCATGAAGAACATGGGCAAACTCCTCAACTTCTCTAAGTAATTACCCCATTAGCAAGATAGGGATAAAACATTCATTTGGGTTTTGCTTTGTTTTGTTTTAAGGATCAGGAGAAAATATTTACAAACAGATATGGCATGTGGTCAATAAATGCTTTTCCTTTTCTTTCCTCCTACTTTGAAAAAAGAACTCAATAAAGATGGCAGAGTGCGCCTGTTCATTTATAACTATGGCATAGAAGATGGATGTGCTAATCTTTCTAAAGAAAAGGGATTGTTTTATACCACGGTGGTTTAACAAGGGTTTTGGAGGCTGGCACACCTAGGTTGGAATCACAGATCTCTTCCATTCTAGCTATAGGAAACTGAGTAGGTAAGTTAACCTCTCTAAACCTCAATACCCAATCTGCAAAAGAGGAATAATACCCACTTTATAAAGGGTTTGTATTAAACTAAATGATAAAATGCATGAATAGAGCATTATACAGACTTAATGTTAAGTGCCCGATAGATGGTGGCTAAATCTAGCTAACTACCTATCATCAAACAGCACAATTGTACAAAGGTGGGTTTCATATATGGAGATATAACCCAAAAATATTTTTTAAAAGGAAAAATAAATAGAGGCTTAAACCCATCATTTAAATAATGGAAAGTGGGTTTAAATAGTAGCATCCCTCAGTGAGATATGAGAAAGATGCAGACTTTTCTGTTTCATGAATATTTGCTTTCCTCTTTGGAGGGAAAAGTCAAGGGAGGAGGCAGGAAAGAGACACCATGCCTCCCACTTAAATATTTGAAATCACTTCCTTTCCCCCTGTCTTCTTCTCTTACAAAGAACATGTGCTGGATAATAGACAAACCTCATCTTAGCCTTCTACCCTTATTCCAAACCAAAAACTGAATGTTTCTAAAGCTCTACAGTCTTTTCTGAGTCATCCTGTTGCATTCTATGTCCAACCGCTCAGAGACAGGTCACTTCCATTTGCTGTGGATGTTCCCTCATCCCACCCGATCCTCCCTGGATTTTATCCTCAGAGCAGCTGCCTCTTGGGTCCCCACATCGCCAGCCACCTGCACTTGCATCTGCTCCTCTGCCCAAGCTCGGCTAGCTGTCATCTTTCTTGGCTACCCACCAACTCACCCACAACTCCTAGATAGTAAATAGATCTGTACCAAAAAGTAAAATAATGCATCTAAAATTAAAAAGCTGACAAAAAACAGTTATCAATCATAAACACATCAGCACATTTTATTGATAGCATTTTACAGTTAATGGAGTGCAGGATGGCATTTGGCCTTTTGCTTACAACCAATACACTAACATTAATAAAAATAAGTTATTGTTCATTGAGTACCTCCTCTAGGTCTTAAGTCATGTCATTTTAACCCTCACTGCAAATCTACCAAATAGATATGGTTTTCATCATTTTCAGATAAGGGAATTAGGGCTCAGAGTGGTTGAGTGATGTCCTCAAGTTTGAGCAACCAGTAACCAACGGAGCTGGGGTTACAATCCAAGTCCTGATTCTTAGTTCAATGCTCTTTCTCCTTAATTGGAAAATAAGCCATCACAGATCACTTACTGAACTCTAACAGAAATTCTCACAAGTTAAAAGACGCCACAGATTATTATTTAAATTGAAGCCCCATTCCATGCCTAAATACAGTATCACTTCAGTTACTCTTTGAACATTATTATGTCTCATTATCATAAGACATACAAGTACCTTCACAATTTTTCCAAATTCAACTACTCATGAAAACCAAACAAAGGACATGGGAGCACAGCTTGGGGCCACTCTCTGCATGTCTGTTTCCATGATTGACAACCTGGCTGGGTCATCATATTCCTTCTTATGCAGTGAAGTAAGGCAAACAGAACTGCTCTCCAAAACCAATGAAGAAAGTACTTCATGCTCCTTGAATGATGCAACAGTTCTGAGGCTGGTCCTGTTTCAAAGCCTGCCTTTATTGTGTTGATTTCTCAGCAGCATTCATGTCAACCACTCCTTCTCATGAGATCTTCTTCTCTTTGACAACTTCACTCTTGCTTTATTCCTCACATTGCTGATTTCCTTCACATCTTTTTCTCTTCTTGTTCCATATCTTTTCTTTAAAATTAGAATTCCCCAAAGTTTGATCTCAGCTCATCTTCTTAATCTCTATCCTCAGAGATTTATATGTCACATCTATGCTCAAAACTCTAAAATATCTGTCTCTGACTTGAACTTTTATGTATGACGGGTACTTGAAATCTTTTACATAGATACCTATCAGGCATCTCAAGTGTAACATTTCCAAAGTGGAACTATTGATATACACCCAACGTCATCTCTCTGCTAGACTGTCTCAATAGTCTCCTAAATGTTCTCTTCCCCATCTGTTCTACTCATATCAAATCGGATAATTTTTTAAAAAGAGGTTGGATTAATTCACAATCCTGCTGAAAATTCCTTACTAGGTTCTCATTGCACTTAGAACAGAAGTTGGACACATTTTAGAGGTCTCAAGGTCTGATATAATCTAGTTCCTGCTTCTGTGTCTATTTTCATCTCATCCCATTCTTCTCTTCCCTCATGATGCTCTAGTCATACTGACTAGAAATCAGAAACACATAGCTTCTTCCTGCCTCATAGTTTCTGTCCTAGTTGATCTTGTAGCCTGGAACATTCTTTCAAGTGTGTCATTGTCATCCTTTTGCTCTCAGTTTAAACATTATCTCTCCAGAGTAGAGACCTTCTCAGTCATTCTGTGGAAATAAGTCAGCCTCTTTAATTTTTATCAGGACACTCCGTTTCTTTCTTATAGTTATCACAGTCAGCAATTAATTAGATCATTGATTTTTGGTTTGCATTTTAATGGCCCATTTTCTTCCACCAGAATGCAATCTCACAAATGTCACATCTGCCATGTTCAATGTCTTAACCTTAGCACAAAGAACAGTGCCTAGAGTGAATCGAGTTCATTTAAAGGATGAATGATAGAAGTACCAATGGACATTACTGGGAATAAGTGCCAGTGTTGACCCAGGAAGAACAATATGCTGACAAGGTTTCTCCCACATGTAGAGATGGCCAGTTTGACAGAAAATATTCTCCTGCAAAGTTTCACCAAGGTTTCTAAAAGTGACTGCCACCCACATTCCTTTGTGTTAGCCACAGGTCTGTTTTCAGTGTTTATAGAAACAGCCAAACTCTCCCACAGTCATATGTAAAGAAGAGGGATATGACACAGCACAGAAACATCAGCTAAGAATATCACTGAGAGAGAACCAGCTCCCATTCAGAAGCATAATATTGAATTAAAGTGAACAATTTTTAACTACATGTATATAAAAACATTGGCCAAACTGGACAGAAAGTGCTAGAGTTGACTAATTTTCAGGGTTGTTTTGCTTGTAGTCTGCTTCTTTCAGCAATTATAGGAAGGGTGGAAGAACTCTGAAGGTCAAGTCAGAGGGTCTGGTCAAGGTTCCTGTTACTTGCCAGCTGGCAGTCACTGAATGTCTCTGAACCTTAAAGATTTCATCTCCAAAACATCTTCTCTGTTCCACATACAGGGTCATTATCAAGTTTAAGTTTTTTTAAAAAGTGTACTTGAAAACTATAAAATGCCCCACAATGGTGAGGCCGTTTTATTTCTCCAAAATACTGATAAATGAAAATGAAGCTTGTTTTCTTGATTATCTGAATGCAGATATACATTTTATAAGGTTGTAGGAGTCTTTGCTGTTCCAGAATAGAATCAAATTCCTATTTTGGATGTTGAAAGCAAATCATGCCAATATCTACTATGATAGAAGGGCATGAAGTGCAACTTTTACTAACTGGGACACCAACAGACACTAACTTAAATGAGAGGACCTACAGTCAAAGTTTGGGTCACAATCAAACTATTTGTTCATTGTTTCTACTAAGCTAGGAAATTTTCTGGGATAAAGACCATCCTTATCTTGATTTTTATACAATTCAGATATTATTTTAAAAGATACCAGCACATCATAGTTATTCAATTCATAATTATTGAGTTACTCAAGGAAATGAAGACTCAATAGTTCACCCATTTGTCATCTTGTCAAAAAAATAACTTTTGCCGGGCTCGGTGGCTCAGGCTGTAATCCCGCGCCTTTGGGAGGCTGAGGTGAGTGGATTGCCTGAGCCCGCGGGTTTGAGACCCGCCTGGGCAAGCGAGACCTCATCTCTACAATAAATCAAAAAATTAGCTGGGCGTGGTAGCACGCGCCTGTAGTTCC